>CAXIWF010001919.1:0-23190 GCA_964036045.1 Eutreptiella sp. 'Long Island Sound 2002' | reverse complement strand
CCTCTTGGTGCCCGACCTAGAGGCACGTCCTTGCGTCGTGCCTCACGGCCTCACCGCTTCGTGTGCCAAGCACAGTTCCGGGCCCTCGGGCCCGTGTGCGACCCAGGTGCTTTGTTCGCCGCAGCTTCGGGACACTGCTCAGATGGGGAGTTTGGCTGGGGCGGCACACCTGTTACAGGACAACGCAGGTGTCCCGAAGCACTGCTCAGGCGGGACGGAAACCCCTCACAGAGGAGCAGGTCAAAGGCACTGCTGATGCAGTCACTTTCAGTAAGAGTCCACAATGTGCAAGCGTGGCCTTGCGATCCTTTGGTCAAGCACGCGAGTTCCGGATATTGAAGCCAGAGGTGTCAGAAAAATTACCACAGGGATAACTGGCTTGTGGCAGCCAAGCGTTCGAAGCGACGTTGCTTTTTGATCCTTCGATGTCGGCTCTTCCTAGCTTCTCACCTGCAGCCGAGTAGAAGAGTTGGATTGTTCACCCACCAACAGGGAACGTGAGCTGGGTTTAGACCGTCGTGAGACAGGTTGGTTTTACCCTCCTGCAACGGCCGCTATTCTGTCTTCAGAACTCCCGATGAGCACGGTTTGCTTCTCGACGGCGATCCTTCGCGATTGCCTTCACACTTGTGATGATTGGGTTTGACGACGGCAGCGCGTGGTAGTACGAGAGGAACCCTCGTGCCATGCCTCTGGTTTCTGTGGTCGGCTGAGCGGCCGGGGCTTGCTAGTCTACACATGGCGGATATTGGCTGAAAGCATCTAAGTCTGAACCGGGCACCCGGCGTGTGCACACCCCATGGGGCAGCAGCATCCGAGCGCATGGCTTCGTGCGACTCGGTGCATCCTGTACCAGAGTGTCCGACAAACACCCCATGGGGCTCAGTGCCCGATCGCCTCCGCATACCGAACTTTGGACAAGCACTGTCAAATAAGGCTAGCGTGCCCTGCGTTCCGCGCGGGGTTGGATCTCCGATGGCCAATGCCGGGGCGTGCGTCTCGAATGCCGTGAAGAGGCCTGGGCTTCAGTCTCTGGTGACGTCCTTCGAAGGGCCCACGGAGGCCTCGCCGCGGCACAGCGAGAGCAGCGCACGCCTCCGGTCGGAGGAGGCAAGATGACGTGATTGGACAATCGCATGGCTTTCTATGGTTTTGGATCCGAGGCATCGCCCTCCAGTCAGCAGTGATGCAGTCGAAACATTCCGCGGCAAGGTTGCATGAGATAGCGTGACATTGATGGTGGGCTTCCGGGCCTACCATTGTGCATGCCTCTTTGGACACGGTCCCGCATGCATATCACGTGACTCTCATGGGCTGGTGTACTAAGGCGAGGAAGTTGCTTCACCGGAGATGAATCGTATGAGACTAGTACCGGTCCGAGCCTGTGAGCCGCAGTGGCCCCGCATGCTGTGGGTTCTCTGCCTCTGGTCAAGGGCTGGCACTGGGATCATCGCGCGGAGCAGGCCTCCACGTGGTGATTCCAGTGCTTGCCCAGTGCAGCCTTCATGGATCCCCGTTTCGGCTCGCCCGGCCGAATCGCGCGAGGAAAGCTCCCGTTCCGCGGGGCCCGTTTGTTACTATGTAAGGGGAGGCCCCCGGCGGCGTCGCATGGCGCCCCGGCCCCGAGACCGCCGGAGGCGATCCTGGGTCAGCCCGTCACCATCCCAGCCGGATGTCCTGTGCAGCCTTCATGGATCCCCGTTTCGGCTCGCCCGGCCGAATCGCGCGAGGAAAGCTCCCGTTCCGCGGGGCCCGTTTGTTACTATGTAAGGGGAGGCCCCCGGCGGCGTCGCATGGCGCCCCGGCCCCGAGACCGCCGGAGGCGATCCTGGGTCACAGCGTGAGGCAGGCTGCAACCTCCGCTATACAAATCAACCCAGCCCCCACGTGGATAAGACCCGTTCTGGTTGTATCGATCCCGCTGCGGCGCAGCCCTCGCGAGGCTGCCCTGCGGCGGGGCAACGGAGATGATGCAGAGGCATTCGATCGTGAGTTGGTACAGCCTTGGCTGTCGGCCATGGGTGCGCGCCACCTCTGGCCATGGATCCGAGATCGCCCCCCGCCGGAGTCCATCTCCGGCGGGTTCCGAGACGCGGCCCGTGCATGCACATGCACGGGCGCTTGGAGAGCTCCGGTTCTCCGTGGTTTGATGCAGTCACCGACGGATTGGCTCCTCCACGGGGCGTCCGTCGGAGGGCGTGGCTCACGGCAAGCCACCGTGGAGAGGCCATTGACGCCCCTTCATGGGGTTCGATGGTCGCTCCTGGGCATGATGCAGTCGAGTGATTCTGGTTGATCCTGCCAGTTGTCATATGCTTCTCTCAAGGACTAAGCCATGCAAGTGTCAGAATACATGGGATTGAGAGTGAATCTGTGAATGGCTCATTACACCGGCGACAATCTGATGACTGTGCACTGGTTGCTTGGGGCCCTCGTGGTCCCCTGTGACATCGGTCCGGATATTCACCTCAACTGGGTGGCTAATACATGGAAGCTCAGAGCTGTGGCCCGTTCAGGGTCACTGGCAGTTGGCCGATATCAAGACCTGCGCCCGTACAGGGCAGCGTGCACGGGTGATTCAGGCCGTTTTCTGTGATGGCAAAGATGGTTCTACCATGAATGCTCCACAGTGTGAGTCTCTGACCTATCAGCTCTGGTTGGTGGTGTAGTGGACCACCATGGCTATCACGGGTAACGGGAAATCAGGGTTTGATTCCGGAGAGGGAGCCTAAGAAACGGCTACCATTGCCAAGGCGAGCAGCAGGCGCGCAAATTGTCCACTGCCGACACTGGTCTGGCGAGACAGCGACGAGCCATAGCAGCCCTGCTCACCCTGTGTGTGGGTGGACTCCGCAATGAATGCTATCCAAACGCAGCAATGAGTATCAACTGGAGGGCAAGTCTGGTGCCAGCAGCTGCGGTAATTCCAGCTCCAAGAGCGTATACAAATGTTGCTGCTGTTGAAAAGCTCGTAGTCAACCCCTGGGCATGGGGCTGCAGGGCGTCCGGCCGCTCTGCTGGGGCTGTCTCCCGGCCGTCAGGCCGGGTGGCGGCCTCCGTGGATGCGCTGCTGGATTCAAACCCCTGCAGATGGTCCCCGTGCCCGCTTTGCATGGGTTCGGACCGCTCCGGCAAGAAGCCTCCTTCAGTGGTGGCTGATGCGGTCATGCCTCTGACATGGGCGCGGGTCACTTGCGACCCGACCTCGGAGCCGTCCATGGATGCCACTGTGAACAACTCAGCGCGTCCAAAGCAAACGTGACTTGATTGCATGATTCAGCGCGGGATGGCAAAGGATCGACCATATGTGGACACAGCTGTTCTGCTGAGTCTCAGGGTCCGCAAAGGGCAACGCAGTGCTGGTGCCCCCAGATGGCCGGAGGCTATCCGCTCCGGCGGTGGCCTTCACCGGGCAGCTGGGCGGTGCTGGCTCTGAACGGCAGTGATGGGTCTGTTCGTCGTGATGGATATTGACACGCCAGAGGTGAAATTCTCAGACCGCTGTGGGATCAACTGCGGCAAAGGCGTTCCACTGGAGCATGTTCGTCGATCAAGAACGAGAGTGTGGGGAGCGAAGATGATCAGATACCATCGTAGTCTACCGCTGTAAACTATGTCAGCTCGGTGTCGGTGGGCCATAATCTCCTCAACAGGATGCCATCGGTTCACTCCTCTGCAGCGAGAAATCAAAGCTTACGGATTCAGGGGGGAGTACGGTCTCAAGGCTGAAACTTAAAGGAATTGATGGAATGGCACCACAAGGCGTGGAGTATGCGGCTTAATTTGACTCAACACGGGGAATGTTACCAGGTCAGGACGCAGTCGGGATTGACAGATTGAGGGTTCTTTCTTGATCCTCTGGACGGTGGTGCATGGCCGCTCCTGATTGGTGGAGTGATTTGTCTGGTTGATTCCGATAACGAGTGAGACCTCTGCCTCTGAATAGTCCCCGGTCTCGCATTCATGTAGGACGGAACACCTGACCCGTGGGTCGGCTTGCCGGTCCCACCGGGGCTCGTGGATTACCCGTCTGAGAGTGCCGGGTATGCTGCTTCTCTCGGGTGCCGTGCATGTTTACCAAGTGCACGCAAGCCAGAGCCAACAGCAGGTCTGTGATGCTCCTAGATGTTCTGGGCCGCACGCGCACTACACTGGTCCAGTGAACAAGCCTTGGTGTCCCATCCATGGGACCGTCCTGCCCAGAAGTGGGCGGGCAACCTTTGCAGCTGTGAATGCGTGTTTGGGATTGATGCTTGCAACTATCTGTCATGAACAAGGAATGCCTGGTATGTGCACGTCATCAGCTTGCACAGATTATGTCCCTGCCATTTATACACACCGCCCATCGTTGCTACTGATGGCAGAATGATAAAGCCCTCAGGAACTCAAGCTGATTGGCACTCGTGCACATCAATGTCTTGTCATGGAATTTGGGCGATGTTCTGTTGCTAGAGGAAGCAAAAGTTGTAACAAGGTTGCTGTAGGTGAACCTGCAGCAGGATCATTGTCGAAGCTTTGTGCAACGCCACCTGCTGGTCAACCAGTGGGTGACGGCGCTGAGGGCTCTCCCGCGCCAGGGAGCAGAGATAGATGGTTGTTGATGTCCAACCTGCTGCAGTGGATGCCTTGGTCCATGTGATGTGGAAGAACGGAGTAGCCTTCGATACGGGAATTGCGAAATGCAGAGACTCGTGAGCTTTGTGGAGATGACTACCTTTGAACGCAACAGGCAAGTGGAGACCAGCGGTTCAATGCCGGTTTCTCCCTTTCGATGCTTCAGTGTCTGAGTCGGAATCGTTATCCAATACGGCTGCAATGATGCCACGGGATCCCATGTTCATCATGGGGTCATTTGGCGTGCAGAGCAGCGCGGAGGGGTGTCCTTCACCTCTCCGCGCGCAGAGGCTTGATCATGGAGCCCACGGACCGCGGCCCAGCCGCGACTCCGCGGGCTCAGAGCGGGGCGGTGCCAACGGCCTCTGGAGACAGAGACCCGTGGTGTTGCCCTCCGATTGGCCTTCGGACGCCCGTTGATGAGAACCGTTGGAGCATGCTGCATTGTGGAGTGATTCGAACCGTTGCATCACCCGCGGCCAAGCCTGCACGGCGCTGGAACCATCATGGCACGCGGCGCTGGTGTTGGGCCTTCTCCGGCCGCGGGTGATGGGTTTGACACTCCCGGTGCACGGCCCTGATGGATGATTCATCGGGTTGCATTGCTTCGCAATGCCATCGGCTGGCGACCTGAAGCACAGAGAGCTACCTGCTGAATTTAAGCATATCACTTGGCAGAGGAAGAGACAGCAATCGCGATGGCTTCAGTAATGGCGAATGAACCAGATTGACACGGTCTACCCGTATCGTTGTTGGTCACCTGATGCGGTGAGCACTGGGTGCACTCCGGGATGCAATGCTGGCATGGGGATGGCTGTCACGGCTGCACAGACCTACTATGGCGCCGATCCAGAGTCAGAGTGGCCTGGGATGGTCCGCGATACCTGGGCTACAGCCCTCCTGTCAAGAGGACTGGTCGGTGTTCTTAGCCATGGTGTGCACACACGCCAGACCCTGGAGTAGAGCTGCTTGGGACTGTAGGTCAAACGGCCAGGCATGTCCGTGGCAAGGCTGCATACAGACATGGGACCGATAGCTAACAAGTAGACTGATCGAAACGTGCAAAGGACTCTGCAAAGAGGGTTCAAAGTGCCTGAAGCTGCGGCAGGCGACCGGTGGTGGATGCTTCCCTGACACAGAGGATTGCGATGCGGCCCCGGACCCGTGAAGTGGCTGGCGGGACCATCCGTGGCTCTCGCACAGGCATTGGCGGTCGTGGGGCCCTTCCCGGCTTTTGGACAAGCGACCTCGGGTCTGGCCTGCGGCTGGCTGCAGAGCCCCACTCTCTGGTGGGATCGATTCGCAGTGGCATTCTGGCAGAGGCACTCCGCCTGTCTGGACCTGGGGGCATGCATTTGGTCGCTGTGACCTATGCCCCGACGGAGAAGAGGCTTCATTGGCTGGGATTCTGGATGGCTTCCGGGCTTGGCTTTGCTCTTTGGTGCTCTGCTGTCCCGCCCGGAGCCGTAACCCATGTCACGGAGCATCATCCTTCGAGAGGGCAAATGTGGCAAGGCAGAATGGCCCTGTGGGTGTCCGGTGTGCCCCTGTGTGGTGCACCGGATGCATGTGCCTACCAACCGCGCCGGGTGCAATCAGTGGGAGAGCTAGTGGTGTGCAGGCCCTCCAGGTCTCTCATCCCGGCTCTCGGTACCCCGTTGGTGCACAGTGGTGCAAAGGTGTCAAGAGTGGCTTGGCAAGGCAGGACATCCCCTGCCCGTCTTGAAACACGGACCAAGGAGTCTATCGGAGGCCGCAGGCAATGCTGTGCGTGTAGTCAAAGCTGGTACGGAGCAACTGGTGGCGGGGCCCGCTGTGCCGCCGCCTTGGCCGGGTTTGGCCTCCGCGACCCGACCCAGGCGTGGCATGCAGCAGTGGCCGCAGCTGCCGATTCTCCCGAACGTTGCCTGGTTAAAGCGAACGGACCACTTTCTCCGCGGTGCTACTGTGTTTCACCGCGCCTTTGGGGACTCTGAAGAGCGTGTGGCCATGCCTCTGGGGACTCTGCGCCGCGGTGCTGCCTCTTGGATCCATGCGGGATCTATGGTGCTGCGTGCCGCATGTTTCTCCATGGCGTGCATGGCAAACCGATCTGATGCAAGAGCTGCCGAGCCTGAATCCAATGGACACTGGTTCTGAGTGCGAGGTGTCCTCCATGGGACCCGAAAGATGGTGAACTATACCTGGCTACGGCGAAGCCGTGGGAAACTGCGGTGGAGGCCGGTCGCAATCCTGACGTGCAAATCGTGTTGTCTGAGCGGGGCATAGGGGTGAAAGGCCAATCGAACCATCTAGTAGCTGGTTTCCGCCCAAGTTTCCCTCAGGATAGCTGGGGCTGGGAGTGTGTCCGAACTCGTCGATCGTGATGCGGCTTTTGTCCGGTAAAGCAATGCATGAGAGGCATTCTGGGGAGTCTATCAGTCCTCAACCTATTCTCAAACTGTGAATGGGCAAGCATCGGAGGCACACTTCTCTGCATCCGGCGTCTGTGTGTGGCGCGTCAAAGGCCATCCCTGGCCGACGGCGTGCCCAACGCAGTCCGCTGTGCCTGAGTGTGTTTGAGAGATGGTGGCAGCCTTCTGGCCTCAGCGGGGTGGGGGCATTCTGCCCGGGCATCCGCTGAGGCCGCTGGGGCCCAACCCGGAACAGTGTGCAGCCCCATGTGGGCCATTACTGGTAAGCAGTGCTGGCGATGCGGGATGGATCCGAGAGCGCGGTTGCAGGGTTCAAGTGCTGGCTCAATACATAGAATCCACAAAGGATGTTGTCCGCTAGAGATAGCAGGGCGGTGGCCATGAAGGTTGGAATCCGCTTAGGAGTGTGTAACAACCCACCTGCCGAAGCGGGCAGCTTCGAAATGGATGATGCTCAAGCCAGAGGCGTTGTTTGACTTACACCGCGCCGCTGCTGTGGCAGCAGGGCAGGTGCAGCAGTGCGTAGGCGAGACGCAAGGGTTCGCGGTGCTGGCTCCGGGGTGACCCGGAGGGAAGTATCCCTTGGTGCAGATCTTGGTTGCAGTAGCGAGTATTCTTTCTGGTGGCTCATGCAGGCTCTCTCTTGCAGAGGCCTGCTGCTGGCCTGAGTGGTTGAGGACTGGAGTGGAGCAGGCTTCCATACCAACAGCCGTTGAATATGGGTCAGTCGATTGTAAGCCAGATGGCAATGCTCACGGATACGGCAAAGGCTGCAAAGTTCGGGGCCTCTGGCTCCGGGTCGCCCGTCCCGCGGCTGGCGCCGTGCTGGTCCCCACTGGGTGCCATGGGGTGCGCGGCGCTGTGCCCGTGCCCTTCGGGTGAAGCTCGGTGCCAGGGCTCTGCCTTGCAGGAGTGGCGAACAGGCAGACGAATCTAATATTCCGACACGCTGGTACCAGGGTCTTGGCTGATGATACTCAGAACGCTTTCTCGGAGAGATTGCTGGGAAGGGCCAGTGGCAACGCTGGTGTTCTCAAGTCCGGTGCTGCGGGGCCGCGTCTCGGTGGCGCCCCTGTGGAGTTGTCTTTTCCATCTGACAGCTGGAGTGTGTGGGCTATCCACTGACATGCTGCATGGCGACATAGCTCTCTGCTTGGCAAGATGGTGCTGCATTGGTACCATTGGACTTACGCGTGCCCTGCTCTGAGGGTTTGGCCTCGGCCGACCCGGAATGCGCCATGCCTTTGGTGGCCACCGACTCCATGGAACGCCCTGCGAAGTTGTGCAACAAAGCGTGAACCCTTGGTGACCAAACCGGGACAAGCCCCCATCTGGGGGCTCTGATCCGATTGGAATGGCTCCGTACCGAATCACCGCAGCTGGTCTCTTCGGCTAGACGCCGCTGGTCAACAGTGCAAATGCAGCTAAGGGAAATCGGCAAACTGGTTGTGTACCTTCGGAAGATGCGGTGGCTCCAAGGGCCAGGGTGTCAGGCCTGCCCGTCGGGATTGCACGGAACCCTCCGGGGCTTGGTTGTCCTGTGCCAGGGCTGGCTTCCCAGCCGTCCTCTGGCCGTGGGCGTCCAGGCCCCACCTCAGCCGAAGGCCGCTTCTCCAGCGGGCGTGATCCTTGTGCCTCGGAACGGCCAAGCACGCCCCGCCGCGGCTCTTGGGTGGAGGCACGGAGCTTTGGGTGTGCAAAGAAGAGAGGCTGTGCCTTCGGGTGCGGCCTGGCTTCAGTTCCCGTGGGCGGGGAGATGGCCGACCTGAGACGTCGGCCCCATCCGTGGCACCCACGTGTGGTCTACTCGGAACTGTGTACTACGCAGGGGAATCTGACTGTTTAATTGAAACACAGCTTTGCGATGGGACCTGCTGGCTGGTTCCGCGAGGTGACTTCTGCCCAGTGCTCTGATTGTCAATGCAAAGAGATTTAGCCAAGCGCGGGTAAACGGCGGGAGTAACTATGACTCTCTTAAGGTAGCCAAATGCCTCGTCGACTGATTATTGACGCGCATGAATGGATCAACGAGATTCCTGCTGTCCCTAGATGCTGGCTGGTGAACCAACCGCCAAGGGAACGGGCTTGGGTGTTCCAGCGGGGAAAGAAGACCCTGTTGAGTTTGACTCTAGTCTGACAGAGTGCAGCAGCATGGAGGGTGTAGCACAGGTGGGAAGTGCGCGCCAACTCATGGCATTGATCATGGCCTTCGCGGCCATCTCGACTGTCGGCTCTTCCGTCCTTCTGGATATGATGAGGCTCCGCGCTGCTACGCGCAAGCTTGCAATGAAATACCACTACCTCCACAGCCGCTTTACTAATCGGATGATTCGGGTACGGCAGCCGCTGGCACCTCTTGGTGCCCGACCTAGAGGCACGTCCCTTGCGTCGTGCCTCACGGCCTCACCGCTTCGTGTGCCAAGCACAGTTCCGGGCCCTCGGGCCCGTGTGCGACCCAGGTGCTTTGTTCGCCGCAGCTTCGGGACACTGCTCAGATGGGGAGTTTGGCTGGGGCGGCACACCTGTTACAGGACAACGCAGGTGTCCCGAAGCACTGCTCAGGCGGGACGGAAACCCCTCACAGAGGAGCAGGTCAAAGGCACTGCTGATGCAGTCACTTTCAGTAAGAGTCCACAATGTGCAAGCGTGGCCTTGCGATCCTTTGGTCAAGCACGCGAGTTCCGGATATTGAAGCCAGAGGTGTCAGAAAAATTACCACAGGGATAACTGGCTTGTGGCAGCCAAGCGTTCGAAGCGACGTTGCTTTTTGATCCTTCGATGTCGGCTCTTCCTAGCTTCTCACCTGCAGCCGAGTAGAAGAGTTGGATTGTTCACCCACCAACAGGGAACGTGAGCTGGGTTTAGACCGTCGTGAGACAGGTTGGTTTTACCCTCCTGCAACGGCCGCTATTCTGTCTTCAGAACTCCCGATGAGCACGGTTTGCTTCTCGACGGCGATCCTTCGCGATTGCCTTCACACTTGTGATGATTGGGTTTGACGACGGCAGCGCGTGGTAGTACGAGAGGAACCCTCGTGCCATGCCTCTGGTTTCTGTGGTCGGCTGAGCGGCCGGGGCTTGCTAGTCTACACATGGCGGATATTGGCTGAAAGCATCTAAGTCTGAACCGGGCACCCGGCGTGTGCACACCCCATGGGGCAGCAGCATCCGAGCGCATGGCTTCGTGCGACTCGGTGCATCCTGTACCAGAGTGTCCGACAAACACCCCATGGGGCTCAGTGCCCGATCGCCTCCGCATACCGAACTTTGGACAAGCACTGTCAAATAAGGCTAGCGTGCCCTGCGTTCCGCGCGGGGTTGGATCTCCGATGGCCAATGCCGGGGCGTGCGTCTCGAATGCCGTGAAGAGGCCTGGGCTTCAGTCTCTGGTGACGTCCTTCGAAGGGCCCACGGAGGCCTCGCCGCGGCACAGCGAGAGCAGCGCACGCCTCCGGTCGGAGGAGGCAAGATGACGTGATTGGACAATCGCATGGCTTTCTATGGTTTTGGATCCGAGGCATCGCCCTCCAGTCAGCAGTGATGCAGTCGAAACATTCCGCGGCAAGGTTGCATGAGATAGCGTGACATTGATGGTGGGCTTCCGGGCCTACCATTGTGCATGCCTCTTTGGACACGGTCCCGCATGCATATCACGTGACTCTCATGGGCTGGTGTACTAAGGCGAGGAAGTTGCTTCACCGGAGATGAATCGTATGAGACTAGTACCGGTCCGAGCCTGTGAGCCGCAGTGGCCCCGCATGCTGTGGGTTCTCTGCCTCTGGTCAAGGGCTGGCACTGGGATCATCGCGCGGAGCAGGCCTCCACGTGGTGATTCCAGTGCTTGCCCAGTGCAGCCTTCATGGATCCCCGTTTCGGCTCGCCCGGCCGAATCGCGCGAGGAAAGCTCCCGTTCCGCGGGGCCCGTTTGTTACTATGTAAGGGGAGGCCCCCGGCGGCGTCGCATGGCGCCCCGGCCCCGAGACCGCCGGAGGCGATCCTGGGTCAGCCCGTCACCATCCCAGCCGGATGTCCTGTGCAGCCTTCATGGATCCCCGTTTCGGCTCGCCCGGCCGAATCGCGCGAGGAAAGCTCCCGTTCCGCGGGGCCCGTTTGTTACTATGTAAGGGGAGGCCCCCGGCGGCGTCGCATGGCGCCCCGGCCCCGAGACCGCCGGAGGCGATCCTGGGTCAGCCCGTCACCATCCCAGCCGGATGTCCTGTGCAGCCTTCATGGATCCCCGTTTCGGCTCGCCCGGCCGAATCGCGCGAGGAAAGCTCCCGTTCCGCGGGGCCCGTTTGTTACTATGTAAGGGGAGGCCCCCGGCGGCGTCGCATGGCGCCCCGGCCCCGAGACCGCCGGAGGCGATCCTGGGTCACAGCGTGAGGCAGGCTGCAACCTCCGCTATACAAATCAACCCAGCCCCCACGTGGATAAGACCCGTTCTGGTTGTATCGATCCCGCTGCGGCGCAGCCCTCGCGAGGCTGCCCTGCGGCGGGGCAACGGAGATGATGCAGAGGCATTCGATCGTGAGTTGGTACAGCCTTGGCTGTCGGCCATGGGGTGCGCGCCACCTCTGGCCATGGATCCGAGATCGCCCCCCGCCGGAGTCCATCTCCGGCGGGTTCCGAGACGCGGCCCGTGCATGCACATGCACGGGCGCTTGGAGAGCTCCGGTTCTCCGTGGTTTGATGCAGTCACCGACGGATTGGCTCCTCCACGGGGCGTCCGTCGGAGGGCGTGGCTCACGGCAAGCCACCGTGGAGAGGCCATTGACGCCCCTTCATGGGGTTCGATGGTCGCTCCTGGGCATGATGCAGTCGAGTGATTCTGGTTGATCCTGCCAGTTGTCATATGCTTCTCTCAAGGACTAAGCCATGCAAGTGTCAGAATACATGGGATTGAGAGTGAATCTGTGAATGGCTCATTACACCGGCGACAATCTGATGACTGTGCACTGGTTGCTTGGGGCCCTCGTGGTCCCCTGTGACATCGGTCCGGATATTCACCTCAACTGGGTGGCTAATACATGGAAGCTCAGAGCTGTGGCCCGTTCAGGGTCACTGGCAGTTGGCCGATATCAAGACCTGCGCCCGTACAGGGCAGCGTGCAAGGGTGATTCAGGCCGTTTTCTGTGATGGCAAAGATGGTTCTACCATGAATGCTCCACAGTGTGAGTCTCTGACCTATCAGCTCTGGTTGGTGGTGTAGTGGACCACCATGGCTATCACGGGTAACGGGAAATCAGGGTTTGATTCCGGAGAGGGAGCCTAAGAAACGGCTACCATTGCCAAGGCGAGCAGCAGGCGCGCAAATTGTCCACTGCCGACACTGGTCTGGCGAGACAGCGACGAGCCATAGCAGCCCTGCTCACCCTGTGTGGTGGGTGGGACTCCGCAATGAATGCTATCCAAACGCAGCAATGAGTATCAACTGGAGGGCAAGTCTGGTGCCAGCAGCTGCGGTAATTCCAGCTCCAAGAGCGTATACAAATGTTGCTGCTGTTGAAAAGCTCGTAGTCAACCCCTGGGCATGGGGCTGCAGGGCGTCCGGCCGCTCTGCTGGGGCTGTCTCCCGGCCGTCAGGCCGGGTGGCGGCCTCCGTGGATGCGCTGCTGGATTCAAACCCCCTGCAGATGGTCCCCGTGCCCGCTTTGCATGGGTTCGGACCGCTCCGGCAAGAAGCCTCCTTCAGTGGTGGCTGATGCGGTCATGCCTCTGACATGGGCGCGGGTCACTTGCGACCCGACCTCGGAGCCGTCCATGGATGCCACTGTGAACAACTCAGCGCGTCCAAAGCAAACGTGACTTGATTGCATGATTCAGCGCGGGATGGCAAAGGATCGACCATATGTGGACACAGCTGTTCTGCTGAGTCTCAGGGTCCGCAAAGGGCAACGCAGTGCTGGTGCCCCCAGATGGCCGGAGGCTATCCGCTCCGGCGGTGGCCTTCACCGGGCAGCTGGGCGGTGCTGGCTCTGAACGGCAGTGATGGGTCTGTTCGTCGTGATGGATATTGACACGCCAGAGGTGAAATTCTCAGACCGCTGTGGGATCAACTGCGGCAAAGGCGTTCCACTGGAGCATGTTCGTCGATCAAGAACGAGAGTGTGGGGAGCGAAGATGATCAGATACCATCGTAGTCTACCGCTGTAAACTATGTCAGCTCGGTGTCGGTGGGCCATAATCTCCTCAACAGGATGCCATCGGTTTCACTCCTCTGCAGCGAGAAATCAAAGCTTACGGATTCAGGGGGGAGTACGGTCTCAAGGCTGAAACTTAAAGGAATTGATGGAATGGCACCACAAGGCGTGGAGTATGCGGCTTAATTTGACTCAACACGGGGAATGTTACCAGGTCAGGACGCAGTCGGGATTGACAGATTGAGGGTTCTTTCTTGATCCTCTGGACGGTGGTGCATGGCCGCTCCTGATTGGTGGAGTGATTTGTCTGGTTGATTCCGATAACGAGTGAGACCTCTGCCTCTGAATAGTCCCCGGTCTCGCATTCATGTAGGACGGAACACCTGACCCGTGGGTCGGCTTGCCGGTCCCACCGGGGCTCGTGGATTACCCGTCTGAGAGTGCCGGGTATGCTGCTTCTCTCGGGTGCCGTGCATGTTTACCAAGTGCACGCAAGCCAGAGCCAACAGCAGGTCTGTGATGCTCCTAGATGTTCTGGGCCGCACGCGCACTACACTGGTCCAGTGAACAAGCCTTGGTGTCCCATCCATGGGACCGTCCTGCCCAGAAGTGGGCGGGCAACCTTTGCAGCTGTGAATGCGTGTTTGGGATTGATGCTTGCAACTATCTGTCATGAACAAGGAATGCCTGGTATGTGCACGTCATCAGCTTGCACAGATTATGTCCCTGCCATTTATACACACCGCCCATCGTTGCTACTGATGGCAGAATGATAAAGCCCTCAGGAACTCAAGCTGATTGGCACTCGTGCACATCAATGTCTTGTCATGGAATTTGGGCGATGTTCTGTTGCTAGAGGAAGCAAAAGTTGTAACAAGGTTGCTGTAGGTGAACCTGCAGCAGGATCATTGTCGAAGCTTTGTGCAACGCCACCTGCTGGTCAACCAGTGGGTGACGGCGCTGAGGGCTCTCCCGCGCCAGGGAGCAGAGATAGATGGTTGTTGATGTCCAACCTGCTGCAGTGGATGCCTTGGTCCATGTGATGTGGAAGAACGGAGTAGCCTTCGATACGGGAATTGCGAAATGCAGAGACTCGTGAGCTTTGTGGAGATGACTACCTTTGAACGCAACAGGCAAGTGGAGACCAGCGGTTCAATGCCGGTTTCTCCCTTTCGATGCTTCAGTGTCTGAGTCGGAATCGTTATCCAATACGGCTGCAATGATGCCACGGGATCCCATGTTCATCATGGGGTCATTTGGCGTGCAGAGCAGCGCGGAGGGGTGTCCTTCACCTCTCCGCGCGCAGAGGCTTGATCATGGAGCCCACGGACCGCGGCCCAGCCGCGACTCCGCGGGCTCAGAGCGGGGCGGTGCCAACGGCCTCTGGAGACAGAGACCCGTGGTGTTGCCCTCCGATTGGCCTTCGGACGCCCGTTGATGAGAACCGTTGGAGCATGCTGCATTGTGGAGTGATTCGAACCGTTGCATCACCCGCGGCCAAGCCCTGCACGGCGCTGGAACCATCATGGCACGCGGCGCTGGTGTTGGGCCTTCTCCGGCCGCGGGTGATGGGTTTGACACTCCCGGTGCACGGCCCTGATGGATGATTCATCGGGTTGCATTGCTTCGCAATGCCATCGGCTGGCGACCTGAAGCACAGAGAGCTACCTGCTGAATTTAAGCATATCACTTGGCAGAGGAAGAGACAGCAATCGCGATGGCTTCAGTAATGGCGAATGAACCAGATTGACACGGTCTACCCGTATCGTTGTTGGTCACCTGATGCGGTGAGCACTGGGTGCACTCCGGGATGCAATGCTGGCATGGGGATGGCTGTCACGGCTGCACAGACCTACTATGGCGCCGATCCAGAGTCAGAGTGGCCTGGGATGGTCCGCGATACCTGGGCTACAGCCCTCCTGTCAAGAGGACTGGTCGGTGTTCTTAGCCATGGTGTGCACACACGCCAGACCCTGGAGTAGAGCTGCTTGGGACTGTAGGTCAAACGGCCAGGCATGTCCGTGGCAAGGCTGCATACAGACATGGGACCGATAGCTAACAAGTAGACTGATCGAAACGTGCAAAGGACTCTGCAAAGAGGGTTCAAAGTGCCTGAAGCTGCGGCAGGCGACCGGTGGTGGATGCTTCCCTGACACAGAGGATTGCGATGCGGCCCCGGACCGTGAAGTGGCTGGCGGGACCATCCGTGGCTCTCGCACAGGCATTGGCGGTCGTGGGGCCCTTCCCGGCTTTTGGACAAGCGACCTCGGGTCTGGCCTGCGGCTGGCTGCAGAGCCCCACTCTCTGGTGGGATCGATTCGCAGTGGCATTCTGGCAGAGGCACTCCGCCTGTCTGGACCTGGGGGCATGCATTTGGTCGCTGTGACCTATGCCCCGACGGAGAAGAGGCTTCATTGGCTGGGATTCTGGATGGCTTCCGGGCTTGGCTTTGCTCTTTGGTGCTCTGCTGTCCCGCCCGGAGCCGTAACCCATGTCACGGAGCATCATCCTTCGAGAGGGCAAATGTGGCAAGGCAGAATGGCCCTGTGGGTGTCCGGTGTGCCCCTGTGTGGTGCACCGGATGCATGTGCCTACCAACCGCGCCGGGTGCAATCAGTGGGAGAGCTAGTGGTGTGCAGGCCCTCCAGGTCTCTCATCCCGGCTCTCGGTACCCCGGTTGGTGCACAGTGGTGCAAAGGTGTCAAGAGTGGCTTGGCAAGGCAGGGACATCCCCTGCCCGTCTTGAAACACGGACCAAGGAGTCTATCGGAGGCCGCAGGCAATGCTGTGCGTGTAGTCAAAGCTGGTACGGAGCAACTGGTGGCGGGGCCCGCTGTGCCGCCGCCTTGGCCGGGTTTGGCCTCCGCGACCCGACCCAGGCGTGGCATGCAGCAGTGGCCGCAGCTGCCGATTCTCCCGAACGTTGCCTGGTTAAAGCGAACGGACCACTTTCTCCGCGGTGCTACTGTGTTTCACCGCGCCTTTGGGGACTCTGAAGAGGGTGTGGCCATGCCTCTGGGGACTCTGCGCCGCGGTGCTGCCTCTTGGATCCATGCGGGATCTATGGTGCTGCGTGCCGCATGTTTCTCCATGGCGTGCAATGGCAAACCGATCTGATGCAAGAGCTGCCGAGCCTGAATCCAATGGACACTGGTTCTGAGTGCGAGGTGTCCTCCATGGGACCCGAAAGATGGTGAACTATACCTGGCTACGGCGAAGCCGTGGGAAACTGCGGTGGAGGCCGGTCGCAATCCTGACGTGCAAATCGTGTTGTCTGAGCGGGGCATAGGGGTGAAAGGCCAATCGAACCATCTAGTAGCTGGTTTCCGCCCAAGTTTCCCTCAGGATAGCTGGGGCTGGGAGTGTGTCCGAACTCGTCGATCGTGATGCGGCTTTTGTCCGGTAAAGCAATGCATGAGAGGCATTCTGGGGAGTCTATCAGTCCTCAACCTATTCTCAAACTGTGAATGGGCAAGCATCGGAGGCACACTTCTCTGCATCCGGCGTCTGTGTGTGGCGCGTCAAAGGCCATCCCTGGCCGACGGCGTGCCCAACGCAGTCCGCTGTGCCTGAGTGTGTTTGAGAGATGGTGGCAGCCTTCTGGCCTCAGCGGGGTGGGGCATTCTGCCCGGGCATCCGCTGAGGCCGCTGGGGCCCAACCCGGAACAGTGTGCAGCCCCATGTGGGCCATTACTGGTAAGCAGTGCTGGCGATGCGGGATGATCCGAGAGCGCGGTTGCAGGGTTCAAGTGCTGGCTCATACATAGAATCCACAAAGGATGTTGTCCGCTAGAGATAGCAGGGCGGTGGCCATGAAGGTTGGAATCCGCTTAGGAGTGTGTAACAACCCACCTGCCGAAGCGGGCAGCTTCGAAAATGGATGATGCTCAAGCCAGAGGCGTTGTTTGACTTACACCGCGCCGCTGCTGTGGCAGCAGGGCAGGTGCAGCAGTGCGTAGGCGAGACGCAAGGGTTCGCGGTGCTGGCTCCGGGGTGACCCGGAGGGAAGTATCCCTTGGTGCAGATCTTGGTTGCAGTAGCGAGTATTCTTTCTGGTGGCTCATGCAGGCTCTCTCTTGCAGAGGCCTGCTGCTGGCCTGAGTGGTTGAGGACTGGAGTGGAGCAGGCTTCCATACCAACAGCCGTTGAATATGGGTCAGTCGATTGTAAGCCAGATGGCAATGCTCACGGATACGGCAAAGGCTGCAAAGTTCGGGGCCTCTGGCTCCGGGTCGCCCGTCCCGCGGCTGGCGCCGTGCTGGTCCCCCACTGGGTGCCATGGGGTGCGCGGCGCTGTGCCCTTCGGGTGAAGCTCGGTGCCAGGGCTCTGCCTTGCAGGAGTGGCGAACAGGCAGACGAATCTAATATTCCGACACGCTGGTACCAGGGTCTTGGCTGATGATACTCAGAACGCTTTCTCGGAGAGATTGCTGGGAAGGGCCAGTGGCAACGCTGGTGTTCTCAAGTCCGGTGCTGCGGGGCCGCGTCTCGGTGGCGCCCCTGTGGAGTTGTCTTTTCCATCTGACAGCTGGAGTGTGTGGGCTATCCACTGACATGCTGCATGGCGACATAGCTCTCTGCTTGGCAAGATGGTGCTGCATTGGTACCATTGGACTTACGCGTGCCCTGCTCTGAGGGTTTGGCCTCGGCCGACCCGGAATGCGCCATGCCTTTGGTGGCCACCGACTCCATGGAACGCCCTGCGAAGTTGTGCAACAAAGCGTGAACCCTTGGTGACCAAACCGGGACAAGCCCCCATCTGGGGGCTCTGATCCGATTGGAATGGCTCCGTACCGAATCACCGCAGCTGGTCTCTTCGGCTAGACGCCGCTGGTCAACAGTGCAAATGCAGCTAAGGGAAATCGGCAAACTGGTTGTGTACCTTCGGAAGATGCGGTGGCTCCAAGGGCCAGGGTGTCAGGCCTGCCCGTCGGGATTGCACGGAACCCTCCGGGGCTTGGTTGTCCTGTGCCAGGGCTGGCTTCCCAGCCGTCCTCTGGCCGTGGGCGTCCAGGCCCCACCTCAGCCGAAGGCCGCTTCTCCAGCGGGCGTGATCCTTGTGCCTCGGAACGGCCAAGCACGCCCCGCCGCGGCTCTTGGGTGGAGGCACGGAGCTTTGGGTGTGCAAAGAAGAGAGGCTGTGCCTTCGGGTGCGGCCTGGCTTCAGTTCCCGTGGGCGGGGAGATGGCCGACCTGAGACGTCGGCCCCATCCGTGGCACCCACGTGTGGTCTACTCGGAACTGTGTACTACGCAGGGGAATCTGACTGTTTAATTGAAACACAGCTTTGCGATGGGACCTGCTGGCTGGTTCCGCGAGGTGACTTCTGCCCAGTGCTCTGATTGTCAATGCAAAGAGATTTAGCCAAGCGCGGGTAAACGGCGGGAGTAACTATGACTCTCTTAAGGTAGCCAAATGCCTCGTCGACTGATTATTGACGCGCATGAATGGATCAACGAGATTCCTGCTGTCCCTAGATGCTGGCTGGTGAACCAACCGCCAAGGGAACGGGCTTGGGTGTTCCAGCGGGGAAAGAAGACCCTGTTGAGTTTGACTCTAGTCTGACAGAGTGCAGCAGCATGGAGGGTGTAGCACAGGTGGGAAGTGCGCGCCAACTCATGGCATTGATCATGGCCTTCGCGGCCATCTCGACTGTCGGCTCTTCCGTCCTTCTGGATATGATGAGGCTCCGCGCTGCTACGCGCAAGCTTGCAATGAAATACCACTACCTCCACAGCCGCTTTACTAATCGGATGATTCGGGTACGGCAGCCGCTGGCACCTCTTGGTGCCCGACCTAGAGGCACGTCCCTTGCGTCGTGCCTCACGGCCTCACCGCTTCGTGTGCCAAGCACAGTTCCGGGCCCTCGGGCCCGTGTGCGACCCAGGTGCTTTGTTCGCCGCAGCTTCGGGACACTGCTCAGATGGGGAGTTTGGCTGGGGCGGCACACCTGTTACAGGACAACGCAGGTGTCCCGAAGCACTGCTCAGGCGGGACGGAAACCCCTCACAGAGGAGCAGGTCAAAGGCACTGCTGATGCAGTCACTTTCAGTAAGAGTCCACAATGTGCAAGCGTGGCCTTGCGATCCTTTGGTCAAGCACGCGAGTTCCGGATATTGAAGCCAGAGGTGTCAGAAAAATTACCACAGGGATAACTGGCTTGTGGCAGCCAAGCGTTCGAAGCGACGTTGCTTTTTGATCCTTCGATGTCGGCTCTTCCTAGCTTCTCACCTGCAGCCGAGTAGAAGAGTTGGATTGTTCACCCACCAACAGGGAACGTGAGCTGGGTTTAGACCGTCGTGAGACAGGTTGGTTTTACCCTCCTGCAACGGCCGCTATTCTGTCTTCAGAACTCCCGATGAGCACGGTTTGCTTCTCGACGGCGATCCTTCGCGATTGCCTTCACACTTGTGATGATTGGGTTTGACGACGGCAGCGCGTGGTAGTACGAGAGGAACCCTCGTGCCATGCCTCTGGTTTCTGTGGTCGGCTGAGCGGCCGGGGCTTGCTAGTCTACACATGGCGGATATTGGCTGAAAGCATCTAAGTCTGAACCGGGCACCCGGCGTGTGCACACCCCATGGGGCAGCAGCATCCGAGCGCATGGCTTCGTGCGACTCGGTGCATCCTGTACCAGAGTGTCCGACAAACACCCCATGGGGCTCAGTGCCCGATCGCCTCCGCATACCGAACTTTGGACAAGCACTGTCAAATAAGGCTAGCGTGCCCTGCGTTCCGCGCGGGGTTGGATCTCCGATGGCCAATGCCGGGGCGTGCGTCTCGAATGCCGTGAAGAGGCCTGGGCTTCAGTCTCTGGTGACGTCCTTCGAAGGGCCCACGGAGGCCTCGCCGCGGCACAGCGAGAGCAGCGCACGCCTCCGGTCGGAGGAGGCAAGATGACGTGATTGGACAATCGCATGGCTTTCTATGGTTTTGGATCCGAGGCATCGCCCTCCAGTCAGCAGTGATGCAGTCGAAACATTCCGCGGCAAGGTTGCATGAGATAGCGTGACATTGATGGTGGGCTTCCGGGCCTACCATTGTGCATGCCTCTTTGGACACGGTCCCGCATGCATATCACGTGACTCTCATGGGCTGGTGTACTAAGGCGAGGAAGTTGCTTCACCGGAGATGAATCGTATGAGACTAGTACCGGTCCGAGCCTGTGAGCCGCAGTGGCCCCGCATGCTGTGGGTTCTCTGCCTCTGGTCAAGGGCTGGCACTGGGATCATCGCGCGGAGCAGGCCTCCACGTGGTGATTCCAGTGCTTGCCCAGTGCAGCCTTCATGGATCCCCGTTTCGGCTCGCCCGGCCGAATCGCGCGAGGAAAGCTCCCGTTCCGCGGGGCCCGTTTGTTACTATGTAAGGGGAGGCCCCCGGCGGCGTCGCATGGCGCCCCGGCCCCGAGACCGCCGGAGGCGATCCTGGGTCAGCCCGTCACCATCCCAGCCGGATGTCCTGTGCAGCCTTCATGGATCCCCGTTTCGGCTCGCCCGGCCGAATCGCGCGAGGAAAGCTCCCGTTCCGCGGGGCCCGTTTGTTACTATGTAAGGGGAGGCCCCCGGCGGCGTCGCATGGCGCCCCGGCCCCGAGACCGCCGGAGGCGATCCTGGGTCACAGCGTGAGGCAGGCTGCAACCTCCGCTATACAAATCAACCCAGCCCCCACGTGGATAAGACCCGTTCTGGTTGTATCGATCCCGCTGCGGCGCAGCCCTCGCGAGGCTGCCCTGCGGCGGGGCAACGGAGATGATGCAGAGGCATTCGATCGTGAGTTGGTACAGCCTTGGCTGTCGGCCATGGGGTGCGCGCCACCTCTGGCCATGGATCCGAGATCGCCCCCCGCCGGAGTCCATCTCCGGCGGGTTCCGAGACGCGGCCCGTGCATGCACATGCACGGGCGCTTGGAGAGCTCCGGTTCTCCGTGGTTTGATGCAGTCACCGACGGATTGGCTCCTCCACGGGGCGTCCGTCGGAGGGCGTGGCTCACGGCAAGCCACCGTGGAGAGGCCATTGACGCCCCTTCATGGGGTTCGATGGTCGCTCCTGGGCATGATGCAGTCGAGTGATTCTGGTTGATCCTGCCAGTTGTCATATGCTTCTCTCAAGGACTAAGCCATGCAAGTGTCAGAATACATGGGATTGAGAGTGAATCTGTGAATGGCTCATTACACCGGCGACAATCTGATGACTGTGCACTGGTTGCTTGGGGCCCTCGTGGTCCCCTGTGACATCGGTCCGGATATTCACCTCAACTGGGTGGCTAATACATGGAAGCTCAGAGCTGTGGCCCGTTCAGGGTCACTGGCAGTTGGCCGATATCAAGACCTGCGCCCGTACAGGGCAGCGTGCAAGGGTGATTCAGGCCGTTTTCTGTGATGGCAAAGATGGTTCTACCATGAATGCTCCACAGTGTGAGTCTCTGACCTATCAGCTCTGGTTGGTGGTGTAGTGGACCACCATGGCTATCACGGGTAACGGGAAATCAGGGTTTGATTCCGGAGAGGGAGCCTAAGAAACGGCTACCATTGCCAAGGCGAGCAGCAGGCGCGCAAATTGTCCACTGCCGACACTGGTCTGGCGAGACAGCGACGAGCCATAGCAGCCCTGCTCACCCTGTGTGGTGGGTGGGACTCCGCAATGAATGCTATCCAAACGCAGCAATGAGTATCAACTGGAGGGCAAGTCTGGTGCCAGCAGCTGCGGTAATTCCAGCTCCAAGAGCGTATACAAATGTTGCTGCTGTTGAAAAGCTCGTAGTCAACCCCTGGGCATGGGGCTGCAGGGCGTCCGGCCGCTCTGCTGGGGCTGTCTCCCGGCCGTCAGGCCGGGTGGCGGCCTCCGTGGATGCGCTGCTGGATTCAAACCCCCTGCAGATGGTCCCCGTGCCCGCTTTGCATGGGTTCGGACCGCTCCGGCAAGAAGCCTCCTTCAGTGGTGGCTGATGCGGTCATGCCTCTGACATGGGCGCGGGTCACTTGCGACCCGACCTCGGAGCCGTCCATGGATGCCACTGTGAACAACTCAGCGCGTCCAAAGCAAACGTGACTTGATTGCATGATTCAGCGCGGGATGGCAAAGGATCGACCATATGTGGACACAGCTGTTCTGCTGAGTCTCAGGGTCCGCAAAGGGCAACGCAGTGCTGGTGCCCCCAGATGGCCGGAGGCTATCCGCTCCGGCGGTGGCCTTCACCGGGCAGCTGGGCGGTGCTGGCTCTGAACGGCAGTGATGGGTCTGTTCGTCGTGATGGATATTGACACGCCAGAGGTGAAATTCTCAGACCGCTGTGGGATCAACTGCGGCAAAGGCGTTCCACTGGAGCATGTTCGTCGATCAAGAACGAGAGTGTGGGGAGCGAAGATGATCAGATACCATCGTAGTCTACCGCTGTAAACTATGTCAGCTCGGTGTCGGTGGGCCATAATCTCCTCAACAGGATGCCATCGGTTTCACTCCTCTGCAGCGAGAAATCAAAGCTTACGGATTCAGGGGGGAGTACGGTCTCAAGGCTGAAACTTAAAGGAATTGATGGAATGGCACCACAAGGCGTGGAGTATGCGGCTTAATTTGACTCAACACGGGGAATGTTACCAGGTCAGGACGCAGTCGGGATTGACAGATTGAGGGTTCTTTCTTGATCCTCTGGACGGTGGTGCATGGCCGCTCCTGATTGGTGGAGTGATTTGTCTGGTTGATTCCGATAACGAGTGAGACCTCTGCCTCTGAATAGTCCCCGGTCTCGCATTCATGTAGGACGGAACACCTGACCCGTGGGTCGGCTTGCCGGTCCCACCGGGGCTCGTGGATTACCCGTCTGAGAGTGCCGGGTATGCTGCTTCTCTCGGGTGCCGTGCATGTTTACCAAGTGCACGCAAGCCAGAGCCAACAGCAGGTCTGTGATGCTCCTAGATGTTCTGGGCCGCACGCGCACTACACTGGTCCAGTGAACAAGCCTTGGTGTCCCATCCATGGGACCGTCCTGCCCAGAAGTGGGCGGGCAACCTTTGCAGCTGTGAATGCG
>CAXIWF010001918.1:0-14292 GCA_964036045.1 Eutreptiella sp. 'Long Island Sound 2002' | reverse complement strand
CGCGGAGCCTCATCATATCCAGAAGGACGGAAGAGCCGACAGTCGAGATGGCCGCGAAGGCCATGATCAATGCCATGAGTTGGCGCGCACTTCCCACCTGTGCTACACCCTCCATGCTGCTGCACTCTGTCAGACTAGAGTCAAACTCAACAGGGTCTTCTTTCCCCGCTGGAACACCCAAGCCCGTTCCCTTGGCGGTTGGTTCACCAGCCAGCATCTAGGGACAGCAGGAATCTCGTTGATCCATTCATGCGCGTCAATAATCAGTCGACGAGGCATTTGGCTACCTTAAGAGAGTCATAGTTACTCCCGCCGTTTACCCGCGCTTGGCTAAATCTCTTTGCATTGACAATCAGAGCACTGGGCAGAAGTCACCTCGCGGAACCAGCCAGCAGGTCCCATCGCAAAGCTGTGTTTCAATTAAACAGTCAGATTCCCCTGCGTAGTACACAGTTCCGAGTAGACCACACGTGGGTGCCACGGATGGGGCCGACGTCTCAGGTCGGCCATCTCCCCGCCCACGGGAACTGAAGCCAGGCCGCACCCGAAGGCACAGCCTCTCTTCTTTGCACACCCAAAGCTCCGTGCCTCCACCCAAGAGCCGCGGCGGGGCGTGCTTGGCCGTTCCGAGGCACAAGGATCACGCCCGCTGGAGAAGCGGCCTTCGGCTGAGGTGGGGCCTGGACGCCCACGGCCAGAGGACGGCTGGGAAGCCAGCCCTGGCACAGGACAACCAAGCCCCGGAGGGTTCCGTGCAATCCCGACGGGCAGGCCTGACACCCTGGCCCTTGGAGCCACCGCATCTTCCGAAGGTACACAACCAGTTTGCCGATTTCCCTTAGCTGCATTTGCACTGTTGACCAGCGGCGTCTAGCCGAAGAGACCAGCTGCGGTGATTCGGTACGGAGCCATTCCAATCGGATCAGAGCCCCAGATGGGGCTTGTCCCGGTTTGGTCACCAAGGGTTCACGCTTTGTTGCACAACTTCGCAGGGCGTTCCATGGAGTCGGTGGCCACCAAAGGCATGGCGCATTCCGGGTCGGCCGAGGCCAAACCCTCAGAGCAGGGCACGCGTAAGTCCAATGGTACCAATGCAGCACCATCTTGCCAAGCAGAGAGCTATGTCGCCATGCAGCATGTCAGTGGATAGCCCACACACTCCAGCTGTCAGATGGAAAAGACAACTCCACAGGGGCGCCACCGAGACGCGGCCCCGCAGCACCGGACTTGAGAACACCAGCGTTGCCACTGGCCCTTCCCAGCAATCTCTCCGAGAAAGCGTTCTGAGTATCATCAGCCAAGACCCTGGTACCAGCGTGTCGGAATATTAGATTCGTCTGCCTGTTCGCCACTCCTGCAAGGCAGAGCCCTGGCACCGAGCTTCACCCGAAGGGCACAGCGCCGCGCACCCCATGGCACCCAGTGGGGGACCAGCACGGCGCCAGCCGCGGGACGGGCGACCCGGAGCCAGAGGCCCCGAACTTTGCAGCCTTTGCCGTATCCGTGAGCATTGCCATCTGGCTTACAATCGACTGACCCATATTCAACGGCTGTTGGTATGGAAGCCTGCTCCACTCCAGTCCTCAACCACTCAGGCCAGCAGCAGGCCTCTGCAAGAGAGAGCCTGCATGAGCCACCAGAAAGAATACTCGCTACTGCAACCAAGATCTGCACCAAGGGATACTTCCCTCCGGGTCACCCCGGAGCCAGCACCGCGAACCCTTGCGTCTCGCCTACGCACTGCTGCACCTGCCCTGCTGCCACAGCAGCGGCGCGGTGTAAGTCAAACAACGCCTCTGGCTTGAGCATCATCCATTTTCGAAGCTGCCCGCTTCGGCAGGTGGGTTGTTACACACTCCTAAGCGGATTCCAACCTTCATGGCCACCGCCCTGCTATCTCTAGCGGACAACATCCTTTGTGGATTCTATGTATGAGCCAGCACTTGAACCCTGCAACCGCGCTCTCGGATCATCCCGCATCGCCAGCACTGCTTACCAGTAATGGCCCACATGGGGCTGCACACTGTTCCGGGTTGGGCCCCAGCGGCCTCAGCGGATGCCCGGGCAGAATGCCCCACCCCGCTGAGGCCAGAAGGCTGCCACCATCTCTCAAACACACTCAGGCACAGCGGACTGCGTTGGGCACGCCGTCGGCCAGGGATGGCCTTTGACGCGCCACACACAGACGCCGGATGCAGAGAAGTGTGCCTCCGATGCTTGCCCATTCACAGTTTGAGAATAGGTTGAGGACTGATAGACTCCCCAGAATGCCTCTCATGCATTGCTTTACCGGACAAAAGCCGCATCACGATCGACGAGTTCGGACACACTCCAGCCCCAGCTATCCTGAGGGAAACTTGGGCGGAAACCAGCTACTAGATGGTTCGATTGGCCTTTCACCCCTATGCCCCGCTCAGACAACACGATTTGCACGTCAGGATTGCGACCGGCCTCCACCGCAGTTTCCCACGGCTTCGCCGTAGCCAGGTATAGTTCACCATCTTTCGGGTCCCATGGAGGACACCTCGCACTCAGAACCAGTGTCCATTGGATTCAGGCTCGGCAGCTCTTGCATCAGATCGGTTTGCCATTGCACGCCATGGAGAAACATGCGGCACGCAGCACCATAGATCCCGCATGGATCCAAGAGGCAGCACCGCGGCGCAGAGTCCCCAGAGGCATGGCCACACGCTCTTCAGAGTCCCCAAAGGCGCGGTGAAACACAGTAGCACCGCGGAGAAAGTGGTCCGTTCGCTTTAACCAGGCAACGTTCGGGAGAATCGGCAGCTGCGGCCACTGCTGCATGCCACGCCTGGGTCGGGTCGCGGAGGCCAAACCCGGCCAAGGCGGCGGCACAGCGGGCCCCGCCACCAGTTGCTCCGTACCAGCTTTGACTACACGCACAGCATTGCCTGCGGCCTCCGATAGACTCCTTGGTCCGTGTTTCAAGACGGGCAGGGGATGTCCCTGCCTTGCCAAGCCACTCTTGACACCTTTGCACCACTGTGCACCAACCGGGGTACCGAGAGCCGGGATGAGAGACCTGGAGGGCCTGCACACCACTAGCTCTCCCACTGATTGCACCCGGCGCGGTTGGTAGGCACATGCATCCGGTGCACCACACAGGGGCACACCGGACACCCACAGGGCCATTCTGCCTTGCCACATTTGCCCTCTCGAAGGATGATGCTCCGTGACATGGGTTACGGCTCCGGGCGGGACAGCAGAGCACCAAAGAGCAAAGCCAAGCCCGGAAGCCATCCAGAATCCCAGCCAATGAAGCCTCTTCTCCGTCGGGGCATAGGTCACAGCGACCAAATGCATGCCCCCAGGTCCAGACAGGCGGAGTGCCTCTGCCAGAATGCCACTGCGAATCGATCCCACCAGAGAGTGGGGCTCTGCAGCCAGCCGCAGGCCAGACCCGAGGTCGCTTGTCCAAAAGCCGGGAAGGGCCCCACGACCGCCAATGCCTGTGCGAGAGCCACGGATGGTCCCGCCAGCCACTTCACGGTCCGGGGCCGCATCGCAATCCTCTGTGTCAGGGAAGCATCCACCACCGGTCGCCTGCCGCAGCTTCAGGCACTTTGAACCCTCTTTGCAGAGTCCTTTGCACGTTTCGATCAGTCTACTTGTTAGCTATCGGTCCCATGTCTGTATGCAGCCTTGCCACGGACATGCCTGGCCGTTTGACCTACAGTCCCAAGCAGCTCTACTCCAGGGTCTGGCGTGTGTGCACACCATGGCTAAGAACACCGACCAGTCCTCTTGACAGGAGGGCTGTAGCCCAGGTATCGCGGACCATCCCAGGCCACTCTGACTCTGGATCGGCGCCATAGTAGGTCTGTGCAGCCGTGACAGCCATCCCCATGCCAGCATTGCATCCCGGAGTGCACCCAGTGCTCACCGCATCAGGTGACCAACAACGATACGGGTAGACCGTGTCAATCTGGTTCATTCGCCATTACTGAAGCCATCGCGATTGCTGTCTCTTCCTCTGCCAAGTGATATGCTTAAATTCAGCAGGTAGCTCTCTGTGCTTCAGGTCGCCAGCCGATGGCATTGCGAAGCAATGCAACCCGATGAATCATCCATCAGGGCCGTGCACCGGGAGTGTCAAACCCATCACCCGCGGCCGGAGAAGGCCCAACACCAGCGCCGCGTGCCATGATGGTTCCAGCGCCGTGCAGGGCTTGGCCGCGGGTGATGCAACGGTTCGAATCACTCCACAATGCAGCATGCTCCAACGGTTCTCATCAACGGGCGTCCGAAGGCCAATCGGAGGGCAACACCACGGGTCTCTGTCTCCAGAGGCCGTTGGCACCGCCCCGCTCTGAGCCCGCGGAGTCGCGGCTGGGCCGCGGTCCGTGGGCTCCATGATCAAGCCTCTGCGCGCGGAGAGGTGAAGGACACCCCTCCGCGCTGCTCTGCACGCCAAATGACCCCATGATGAACATGGGATCCCGTGGCATCATTGCAGCCGTATTGGATAACGATTCCGACTCAGACACTGAAGCATCGAAAGGGAGAAACCGGCATTGAACCGCTGGTCTCCACTTGCCTGTTGCGTTCAAAGGTAGTCATCTCCACAAAGCTCACGAGTCTCTGCATTTCGCAATTCCCGTATCGAAGGCTACTCCGTTCTTCCACATCACATGGACCAAGGCATCCACTGCAGCAGGTTGGACATCAACAACCATCTATCTCTGCTCCCTGGCGCGGGAGAGCCCTCAGCGCCGTCACCCACTGGTTGACCAGCAGGTGGCGTTGCACAAAGCTTCGACAATGATCCTGCTGCAGGTTCACCTACAGCAACCTTGTTACAACTTTTGCTTCCTCTAGCAACAGAACATCGCCCAAATTCCATGACAAGACATTGATGTGCACGAGTGCCAATCAGCTTGAGTTCCTGAGGGCTTTATCATTCTGCCATCAGTAGCAACGATGGGCGGTGTGTATAAATGGCAGGGACATAATCTGTGCAAGCTGATGACGTGCACATACCAGGCATTCCTTGTTCATGACAGATAGTTGCAAGCATCAATCCCAAACACGCATTCACAGCTGCAAAGGTTGCCCGCCCACTTCTGGGCAGGACGGTCCCATGGATGGGACACCAAGGCTTGTTCACTGGACCAGTGTAGTGCGCGTGCGGCCCAGAACATCTAGGAGCATCACAGACCTGCTGTTGGCTCTGGCTTGCGTGCACTTGGTAAACATGCACGGCACCCGAGAGAAGCAGCATACCCGGCACTCTCAGACGGGTAATCCACGAGCCCCGGTGGGACCGGCAAGCCGACCCACGGGTCAGGTGTTCCGTCCTACATGAATGCGAGACCGGGGACTATTCAGAGGCAGAGGTCTCACTCGTTATCGGAATCAACCAGACAAATCACTCCACCAATCAGGAGCGGCCATGCACCACCGTCCAGAGGATCAAGAAAGAACCCTCAATCTGTCAATCCCGACTGCGTCCTGACCTGGTAACATTCCCCGTGTTGAGTCAAATTAAGCCGCATACTCCACGCCTTGTGGTGCCATTCCATCAATTCCTTTAAGTTTCAGCCTTGAGACCGTACTCCCCCCTGAATCCGTAAGCTTTGATTTCTCGCTGCAGAGGAGTGAAACCGATGGCATCCTGTTGAGGAGATTATGGCCCACCGACACCGAGCTGACATAGTTTACAGCGGTAGACTACGATGGTATCTGATCATCTTCGCTCCCCACACTCTCGTTCTTGATCGACGAACATGCTCCAGTGGAACGCCTTTGCCGCAGTTGATCCCACAGCGGTCTGAGAATTTCACCTCTGGCGTGTCAATATCCATCACGACGAACAGACCCATCACTGCCGTTCAGAGCCAGCACCGCCCAGCTGCCCGGTGAAGGCCACCGCCGGAGCGGATAGCCTCCGGCCATCTGGGGGCACCAGCACTGCGTTGCCCTTTGCGGACCCTGAGACTCAGCAGAACAGCTGTGTCCACATATGGTCGATCCTTTGCCATCCCGCGCTGAATCATGCAATCAAGTCACGTTTGCTTTGGACGCGCTGAGTTGTTCACAGTGGCATCCATGGACGGCTCCGAGGTCGGGTCGCAAGTGACCCGCGCCCATGTCAGAGGCATGACCGCATCAGCCACCACTGAAGGAGGCTTCTTGCCGGAGCGGTCCGAACCCATGCAAAGCGGGCACGGGGACCATCTGCAGGGGGTTTGAATCCAGCAGCGCATCCACGGAGGCCGCCACCCGGCCTGACGGCCGGGAGACAGCCCCAGCAGAGCGGCCGGACGCCCTGCAGCCCCATGCCCAGGGGTTGACTACGAGCTTTTCAACAGCAGCAACATTTGTATACGCTCTTGGAGCTGGAATTACCGCAGCTGCTGGCACCAGACTTGCCCTCCAGTTGATACTCATTGCTGCGTTTGGATAGCATTCATTGCGGAGTCCCACCCACCACACAGGGTGAGCAGGGCTGCTATGGCTCGTCGCTGTCTCGCCAGACCAGTGTCGGCAGTGGACAATTTGCGCGCCTGCTGCTCGCCTTGGCAATGGTAGCCGTTTCTTAGGCTCCCTCTCCGGAATCAAACCCTGATTTCCCGTTACCCGTGATAGCCATGGTGGTCCACTACACCACCAACCAGAGCTGATAGGTCAGAGACTCACACTGTGGAGCATTCATGGTAGAACCATCTTTGCCATCACAGAAAACGGCCTGAATCACCCTTGCACGCTGCCCTGTACGGGCGCAGGTCTTGATATCGGCCAACTGCCAGTGACCCTGAACGGGCCACAGCTCTGAGCTTCCATGTATTAGCCACCCAGTTGAGGTGAATATCCGGACCGATGTCACAGGGGACCACGAGGGCCCCAAGCAACCAGTGCACAGTCATCAGATTGTCGCCGGTGTAATGAGCCATTCACAGATTCACTCTCAATCCCATGTATTCTGACACTTGCATGGCTTAGTCCTTGAGAGAAGCATATGACAACTGGCAGGATCAACCAGAATCACTCGACTGCATCATGCCCAGGAGCGACCATCGAACCCCATGAAGGGGCGTCAATGGCCTCTCCACGGTGGCTTGCCGTGAGCCACGCCCTCCGACGGACGCCCCGTGGAGGAGCCAATCCGTCGGTGACTGCATCAAACCACGGAGAACCGGAGCTCTCCAAGCGCCCGTGCATGTGCATGCACGGGCCGCGTCTCGGAACCCGCCGGAGATGGACTCCGGCGGGGGGCGATCTCGGATCCATGGCCAGAGGTGGCGCGCACCCCATGGCCGACAGCCAAGGCTGTACCAACTCACGATCGAATGCCTCTGCATCATCTCCGTTGCCCCGCCGCAGGGCAGCCTCGCGAGGGCTGCGCCGCAGCGGGATCGATACAACCAGAACGGGTCTTATCCACGTGGGGGCTGGGTTGATTTGTATAGCGGAGGTTGCAGCCTGCCTCACGCTGTGACCCAGGATCGCCTCCGGCGGTCTCGGGGCCGGGGCGCCATGCGACGCCGCCGGGGGCCCCCCTTACATAGTAACAAACGGGCCCCGCGGAACGGGAGCTTTCCTCGCGCGATTCGGCCGGGCGAGCCGAAACGGGGATCCATGAAGGCTGCACAGGACATCCGGCTGGGATGGTGACGGGCTGACCCAGGATCGCCTCCGGCGGTCTCGGGGCCGGGGCGCCATGCGACGCCGCCGGGGGCCTCCCCTTACATAGTAACAAACGGGCCCCGCGGAACGGGAGCTTTCCTCGCGCGATTCGGCCGGGCGAGCCGAAACGGGGATCCATGAAGGCTGCACTGGGCAAGCACTGGAATCACCACGTGGAGGCCTGCTCCGCGCGATGATCCCAGTGCCAGCCCTTGACCAGAGGCAGAGAACCCACAGCATGCGGGGCCACTGCGGCTCACAGGCTCGGACCGGTACTAGTCTCATACGATTCATCTCCGGTGAAGCAACTTCCTCGCCTTAGTACACCAGCCCATGAGAGTCACGTGATATGCATGCGGGACCGTGTCCAAAGAGGCATGCACAATGGTAGGCCCGGAAGCCCACCATCAATGTCACGCTATCTCATGCAACCTTGCCGCGGAATGTTTCGACTGCATCACTGCTGACTGGAGGGCGATGCCTCGGATCCAAAACCATAGAAAGCCATGCGATTGTCCAATCACGTCATCTTGCCTCCTCCGACCGGAGGCGTGCGCTGCTCTCGCTGTGCCGCGGCGAGGCCTCCGTGGGCCCTTCGAAGGACGTCACCAGAGACTGAAGCCCAGGCCTCTTCACGGCATTCGAGACGCACGCCCCGGCATTGGCCATCGGAGATCCAACCCCGCGCGGAACGCAGGGCACGCTAGCCTTATTTGACAGTGCTTGTCCAAAGTTCGGTATGCGGAGGCGATCGGGCACTGAGCCCCATGGGGTGTTTGTCGGACACTCTGGTACAGGATGCACCGAGTCGCACGAAGCCATGCGCTCGGATGCTGCTGCCCCATGGGGTGTGCACACGCCGGGTGCCCGGTTCAGACTTAGATGCTTTCAGCCAATATCCGCCATGTGTAGACTAGCAAGCCCCGGCCGCTCAGCCGACCACAGAAACCAGAGGCATGGCACGAGGGTTCCTCTCGTACTACCACGCGCTGCCGTCGTCAAACCCAATCATCACAAGTGTGAAGGCAATCGCGAAGGATCGCCGTCGAGAAGCAAACCGTGCTCATCGGGAGTTCTGAAGACAGAATAGCGGCCGTTGCAGGAGGGTAAAACCAACCTGTCTCACGACGGTCTAAACCCAGCTCACGTTCCCTGTTGGTGGGTGAACAATCCAACTCTTCTACTCGGCTGCAGGTGAGAAGCTAGGAAGAGCCGACATCGAAGGATCAAAAAGCAACGTCGCTTCGAACGCTTGGCTGCCACAAGCCAGTTATCCCTGTGGTAATTTTTCTGACACCTCTGGCTTCAATATCCGGAACTCGCGTGCTTGACCAAAGGATCGCAAGGCCACGCTTGCACATTGTGGACTCTTACTGAAAGTGACTGCATCAGCAGTGCCTTTGACCTGCTCCTCTGTGAGGGGTTTCCGTCCCGCCTGAGCAGTGCTTCGGGACACCTGCGTTGTCCTGTAACAGGTGTGCCGCCCCAGCCAAACTCCCCATCTGAGCAGTGTCCCGAAGCTGCGGCGAACAAAGCACCTGGGTCGCACACGGGCCCGAGGGCCCGGAACTGTGCTTGGCACACGAAGCGGTGAGGCCGTGAGGCACGACGCAAGGGACGTGCCTCTAGGTCGGGCACCAAGAGGTGCCAGCGGCTGCCGTACCCGAATCATCCGATTAGTAAAGCGGCTGTGGAGGTAGTGGTATTTCATTGCAAGCTTGCGCGTAGCAGCGCGGAGCCTCATCATATCCAGAAGGACGGAAGAGCCGACAGTCGAGATGGCCGCGAAGGCCATGATCAATGCCATGAGTTGGCGCGCACTTCCCACCTGTGCTACACCCTCCATGCTGCTGCACTCTGTCAGACTAGAGTCAAACTCAACAGGGTCTTCTTTCCCCGCTGGAACACCCAAGCCCGTTCCCTTGGCGGTTGGTTCACCAGCCAGCATCTAGGGACAGCAGGAATCTCGTTGATCCATTCATGCGCGTCAATAATCAGTCGACGAGGCATTTGGCTACCTTAAGAGAGTCATAGTTACTCCCGCCGTTTACCCGCGCTTGGCTAAATCTCTTTGCATTGACAATCAGAGCACTGGGCAGAAGTCACCTCGCGGAACCAGCCAGCAGGTCCCATCGCAAAGCTGTGTTTCAATTAAACAGTCAGATTCCCCTGCGTAGTACACAGTTCCGAGTAGACCACACGTGGGTGCCACGGATGGGGCCGACGTCTCAGGTCGGCCATCTCCCCGCCCACGGGAACTGAAGCCAGGCCGCACCCGAAGGCACAGCCTCTCTTCTTTGCACACCCAAAGCTCCGTGCCTCCACCCAAGAGCCGCGGCGGGGCGTGCTTGGCCGTTCCGAGGCACAAGGATCACGCCCGCTGGAGAAGCGGCCTTCGGCTGAGGTGGGGCCTGGACGCCCACGGCCAGAGGACGGCTGGGAAGCCAGCCCTGGCACAGGACAACCAAGCCCCGGAGGGTTCCGTGCAATCCCGACGGGCAGGCCTGACACCCTGGCCCTTGGAGCCACCGCATCTTCCGAAGGTACACAACCAGTTTGCCGATTTCCCTTAGCTGCATTTGCACTGTTGACCAGCGGCGTCTAGCCGAAGAGACCAGCTGCGGTGATTCGGTACGGAGCCATTCCAATCGGATCAGAGCCCCCAGATGGGGGCTTGTCCCGGTTTGGTCACCAAGGGTTCACGCTTTGTTGCACAACTTCGCAGGGCGTTCCATGGAGTCGGTGGCCACCAAAGGCATGGCGCATTCCGGGTCGGCCGAGGCCAAACCCTCAGAGCAGGGCACGCGTAAGTCCAATGGTACCAATGCAGCACCATCTTGCCAAGCAGAGAGCTATGTCGCCATGCAGCATGTCAGTGGATAGCCCACACACTCCAGCTGTCAGATGGAAAAGACAACTCCACAGGGGCGCCACCGAGACGCGGCCCCGCAGCACCGGACTTGAGAACACCAGCGTTGCCACTGGCCCTTCCCAGCAATCTCTCCGAGAAAGCGTTCTGAGTATCATCAGCCAAGACCCTGGTACCAGCGTGTCGGAATATTAGATTCGTCTGCCTGTTCGCCACTCCTGCAAGGCAGAGCCCTGGCACCGAGCTTCACCCGAAGGGCACAGCGCCGCGCACCCCATGGCACCCAGTGGGGGACCAGCACGGCGCCAGCCGCGGGACGGGCGACCCGGAGCCAGAGGCCCCGAACTTTGCAGCCTTTGCCGTATCCGTGAGCATTGCCATCTGGCTTACAATCGACTGACCCATATTCAACGGCTGTTGGTATGGAAGCCTGCTCCACTCCAGTCCTCAACCACTCAGGCCAGCAGCAGGCCTCTGCAAGAGAGAGCCTGCATGAGCCACCAGAAAGAATACTCGCTACTGCAACCAAGATCTGCACCAAGGGATACTTCCCTCCGGGTCACCCCGGAGCCAGCACCGCGAACCCTTGCGTCTCGCCTACGCACTGCTGCACCTGCCCTGCTGCCACAGCAGCGGCGCGGTGTAAGTCAAACAACGCCTCTGGCTTGAGCATCATCCATTTTCGAAGCTGCCCGCTTCGGCAGGTGGGTTGTTACACACTCCTAAGCGGATTCCAACCTTCATGGCCACCGCCCTGCTATCTCTAGCGGACAACATCCTTTGTGGATTCTATGTATGAGCCAGCACTTGAACCCTGCAACCGCGCTCTCGGATCATCCCGCATCGCCAGCACTGCTTACCAGTAATGGCCCACATGGGGCTGCACACTGTTCCGGGTTGGGCCCCAGCGGCCTCAGCGGATGCCCGGGCAGAATGCCCCACCCCGCTGAGGCCAGAAGGCTGCCACCATCTCTCAAACACACTCAGGCACAGCGGACTGCGTTGGGCACGCCGTCGGCCAGGGATGGCCTTTGACGCGCCACACACAGACGCCGGATGCAGAGAAGTGTGCCTCCGATGCTTGCCCATTCACAGTTTGAGAATAGGTTGAGGACTGATAGACTCCCCAGAATGCCTCTCATGCATTGCTTTACCGGACAAAAGCCGCATCACGATCGACGAGTTCGGACACACTCCCAGCCCCAGCTATCCTGAGGGAAACTTGGGCGGAAACCAGCTACTAGATGGTTCGATTGGCCTTTCACCCCTATGCCCCGCTCAGACAACACGATTTGCACGTCAGGATTGCGACCGGCCTCCACCGCAGTTTCCCACGGCTTCGCCGTAGCCAGGTATAGTTCACCATCTTTCGGGTCCCATGGAGGACACCTCGCACTCAGAACCAGTGTCCATTGGATTCAGGCTCGGCAGCTCTTGCATCAGATCGGTTTGCCATTGCACGCCATGGAGAAACATGCGGCACGCAGCACCATAGATCCCGCATGGATCCAAGAGGCAGCACCGCGGCGCAGAGTCCCCAGAGGCATGGCCACACGCTCTTCAGAGTCCCCAAAGGCGCGGTGAAACACAGTAGCACCGCGGAGAAAGTGGTCCGTTCGCTTTAACCAGGCAACGTTCGGGAGAATCGGCAGCTGCGGCCACTGCTGCATGCCACGCCTGGGTCGGGTCGCGGAGGCCAAACCCGGCCAAGGCGGCGGCACAGCGGGCCCCGCCACCAGTTGCTCCGTACCAGCTTTGACTACACGCACAGCATTGCCTGCGGCCTCCGATAGACTCCTTGGTCCGTGTTTCAAGACGGGCAGGGGATGTCCCTGCCTTGCCAAGCCACTCTTGACACCTTTGCACCACTGTGCACCAACCGGGGTACCGAGAGCCGGGATGAGAGACCTGGAGGGCCTGCACACCACTAGCTCTCCCACTGATTGCACCCGGCGCGGTTGGTAGGCACATGCATCCGGTGCACCACACAGGGGCACACCGGACACCCACAGGGCCATTCTGCCTTGCCACATTTGCCCTCTCGAAGGATGATGCTCCGTGACATGGGTTACGGCTCCGGGCGGGACAGCAGAGCACCAAAGAGCAAAGCCAAGCCCGGAAGCCATCCAGAATCCCAGCCAATGAAGCCTCTTCTCCGTCGGGGCATAGGTCACAGCGACCAAATGCATGCCCCCAGGTCCAGACAGGCGGAGTGCCTCTGCCAGAATGCCACTGCGAATCGATCCCACCAGAGAGTGGGGCTCTGCAGCCAGCCGCAGGCCAGACCCGAGGTCGCTTGTCCAAAAGCCGGGAAGGGCCCCACGACCGCCAATGCCTGTGCGAGAGCCACGGATGGTCCCGCCAGCCACTTCACGGTCCGGGGCCGCATCGCAATCCTCTGTGTCAGGGAAGCATCCACCACCGGTCGCCTGCCGCAGCTTCAGGCACTTTGAACCCTCTTTGCAGAGTCCTTTGCACGTTTCGATCAGTCTACTTGTTAGCTATCGGTCCCATGTCTGTATGCAGCCTTGCCACGGACATGCCTGGCCGTTTGACCTACAGTCCCAAGCAGCTCTACTCCAGGGTCTGGCGTGTGTGCACACCATGGCTAAGAACACCGACCAGTCCTCTTGACAGGAGGGCTGTAGCCCAGGTATCGCGGACCATCCCAGGCCACTCTGACTCTGGATCGGCGCCATAGTAGGTCTGTGCAGCCGTGACAGCCATCCCCATGCCAGCATTGCATCCCGGAGTGCACCCAGTGCTCACCGCATCAGGTGACCAACAACGATACGGGTAGACCGTGTCAATCTGGTTCATTCGCCATTACTGAAGCCATCGCGATTGCTGTCTCTTCCTCTGCCAAGTGATATGCTTAAATTCAGCAGGTAGCTCTCTGTGCTTCAGGTCGCCAGCCGATGGCATTGCGAAGCAATGCAACCCGATGAATCATCCATCAGGGCCGTGCACCGGGAGTGTCAAACCCATCACCCGCGGCCGGAGAAGGCCCAACACCAGCGCCGCGTGCCATGATGGTTCCAGCGCCGTGCAGGGCTTGGCCGCGGGTGATGCAACGGTTCGAATCACTCCACAATGCAGCATGCTCCAACGGTTCTCATCAACGGGCGTCCGAAGGCCAATCGGAGGGCAACACCACGGGTCTCTGTCTCCAGAGGCCGTTGGCACCGCCCCGCTCTGAGCCCGCGGAGTCGCGGCTGGGCCGCGGTCCGTGGGCTCCATGATCAAGCCTCTGCGCGCGGAGAGGTGAAGGACACCCCTCCGCGCTGCTCTGCACGCCAAATGACCCCATGATGAACATGGGATCCCGTGGCATCATTGCAGCCGTATTGGATAACGATTCCGACTCAGACACTGAAGCATCGAAAGGGAGAAACCGGCATTGAACCGCTGGTCTCCACTTGCCTGTTGCGTTCAAAGGTAGTCATCTCCACAAAGCTCACGAGTCTCTGCATTTCGCAATTCCCGTATCGAAGGCTACTCCGTTCTTCCACATCACATGGACCAAGGCATCCACTGCAGCAGGTTGGACATCAACAACCATCTATCTCTGCTCCCTGGCGCGGGAGAGCCCTCAGCGCCGTCACCCACTGGTTGACCAGCAGGTGGCGTTGCACAAAGCTTCGACAATGATCCTGCTGCAGGTTCACCTACAGCAACCTTGTTACAACTTTTGCTTCCTCTAGCAACAGAACATCGCCCAAATTCCATGACAAGACATTGATGTGCACGAGTGCCAATCAGCTTGAGTTCCTGAG
>CAXIWF010001917.1:0-12261 GCA_964036045.1 Eutreptiella sp. 'Long Island Sound 2002' | reverse complement strand
GGGACCGTGTCCAAAGAGGCATGCACAATGGTAGGCCCGGAAGCCCACCATCAATGTCACGCTATCTCATGCAACCTTGCCGCGGAATGTTTCGACTGCATCACTGCTGACTGGAGGGCGATGCCTCGGATCCAAAACCATAGAAAGCCATGCGATTGTCCAATCACGTCATCTTGCCTCCTCCGACCGGAGGCGTGCGCTGCTCTCGCTGTGCCGCGGCGAGGCCTCCGTGGGCCCTTCGAAGGACGTCACCAGAGACTGAAGCCCAGGCCTCTTCACGGCATTCGAGACGCACGCCCCGGCATTGGCCATCGGAGATCCAACCCCGCGCGGAACGCAGGGCACGCTAGCCTTATTTGACAGTGCTTGTCCAAAGTTCGGTATGCGGAGGCGATCGGGCACTGAGCCCCATGGGGTGTTTGTCGGACACTCTGGTACAGGATGCACCGAGTCGCACGAAGCCATGCGCTCGGATGCTGCTGCCCCATGGGGTGTGCACACGCCGGGTGCCCGGTTCAGACTTAGATGCTTTCAGCCAATATCCGCCATGTGTAGACTAGCAAGCCCCGGCCGCTCAGCCGACCACAGAAACCAGAGGCATGGCACGAGGGTTCCTCTCGTACTACCACGCGCTGCCGTCGTCAAACCCAATCATCACAAGTGTGAAGGCAATCGCGAAGGATCGCCGTCGAGAAGCAAACCGTGCTCATCGGGAGTTCTGAAGACAGAATAGCGGCCGTTGCAGGAGGGTAAAACCAACCTGTCTCACGACGGTCTAAACCCAGCTCACGTTCCCTGTTGGTGGGTGAACAATCCAACTCTTCTACTCGGCTGCAGGTGAGAAGCTAGGAAGAGCCGACATCGAAGGATCAAAAAGCAACGTCGCTTCGAACGCTTGGCTGCCACAAGCCAGTTATCCCTGTGGTAATTTTTCTGACACCTCTGGCTTCAATATCCGGAACTCGCGTGCTTGACCAAAGGATCGCAAGGCCACGCTTGCACATTGTGGACTCTTACTGAAAGTGACTGCATCAGCAGTGCCTTTGACCTGCTCCTCTGTGAGGGGTTTCCGTCCCGCCTGAGCAGTGCTTCGGGACACCTGCGTTGTCCTGTAACAGGTGTGCCGCCCCAGCCAAACTCCCCATCTGAGCAGTGTCCCGAAGCTGCGGCGAACAAAGCACCTGGGTCGCACACGGGCCCGAGGGCCCGGAACTGTGCTTGGCACACGAAGCGGTGAGGCCGTGAGGCACGACGCAAGGGACGTGCCTCTAGGTCGGGCACCAAGAGGTGCCAGCGGCTGCCGTACCCGAATCATCCGATTAGTAAAGCGGCTGTGGAGGTAGTGGTATTTCATTGCAAGCTTGCGCGTAGCAGCGCGGAGCCTCATCATATCCAGAAGGACGGAAGAGCCGACAGTCGAGATGGCCGCGAAGGCCATGATCAATGCCATGAGTTGGCGCGCACTTCCCACCTGTGCTACACCCTCCATGCTGCTGCACTCTGTCAGACTAGAGTCAAACTCAACAGGGTCTTCTTTCCCCGCTGGAACACCCAAGCCCGTTCCCTTGGCGGTTGGTTCACCAGCCAGCATCTAGGGACAGCAGGAATCTCGTTGATCCATTCATGCGCGTCAATAATCAGTCGACGAGGCATTTGGCTACCTTAAGAGAGTCATAGTTACTCCCGCCGTTTACCCGCGCTTGGCTAAATCTCTTTGCATTGACAATCAGAGCACTGGGCAGAAGTCACCTCGCGGAACCAGCCAGCAGGTCCCATCGCAAAGCTGTGTTTCAATTAAACAGTCAGATTCCCCTGCGTAGTACACAGTTCCGAGTAGACCACACGTGGGTGCCACGGATGGGGCCGACGTCTCAGGTCGGCCATCTCCCCGCCCACGGGAACTGAAGCCAGGCCGCACCCGAAGGCACAGCCTCTCTTCTTTGCACACCCAAAGCTCCGTGCCTCCACCCAAGAGCCGCGGCGGGGCGTGCTTGGCCGTTCCGAGGCACAAGGATCACGCCCGCTGGAGAAGCGGCCTTCGGCTGAGGTGGGGCCTGGACGCCCACGGCCAGAGGACGGCTGGGAAGCCAGCCCTGGCACAGGACAACCAAGCCCCGGAGGGTTCCGTGCAATCCCGACGGGCAGGCCTGACACCCTGGCCCTTGGAGCCACCGCATCTTCCGAAGGTACACAACCAGTTTGCCGATTTCCCTTAGCTGCATTTGCACTGTTGACCAGCGGCGTCTAGCCGAAGAGACCAGCTGCGGTGATTCGGTACGGAGCCATTCCAATCGGATCAGAGCCCCCAGATGGGGGCTTGTCCCGGTTTGGTCACCAAGGGTTCACGCTTTGTTGCACAACTTCGCAGGGCGTTCCATGGAGTCGGTGGCCACCAAAGGCATGGCGCATTCCGGGTCGGCCGAGGCCAAACCCTCAGAGCAGGGCACGCGTAAGTCCAATGGTACCAATGCAGCACCATCTTGCCAAGCAGAGAGCTATGTCGCCATGCAGCATGTCAGTGGATAGCCCACACACTCCAGCTGTCAGATGGAAAAGACAACTCCACAGGGGCGCCACCGAGACGCGGCCCCGCAGCACCGGACTTGAGAACACCAGCGTTGCCACTGGCCCTTCCCAGCAATCTCTCCGAGAAAGCGTTCTGAGTATCATCAGCCAAGACCCTGGTACCAGCGTGTCGGAATATTAGATTCGTCTGCCTGTTCGCCACTCCTGCAAGGCAGAGCCCTGGCACCGAGCTTCACCCGAAGGGCACAGCGCCGCGCACCCCATGGCACCCAGTGGGGGACCAGCACGGCGCCAGCCGCGGGACGGGCGACCCGGAGCCAGAGGCCCCGAACTTTGCAGCCTTTGCCGTATCCGTGAGCATTGCCATCTGGCTTACAATCGACTGACCCATATTCAACGGCTGTTGGTATGGAAGCCTGCTCCACTCCAGTCCTCAACCACTCAGGCCAGCAGCAGGCCTCTGCAAGAGAGAGCCTGCATGAGCCACCAGAAAGAATACTCGCTACTGCAACCAAGATCTGCACCAAGGGATACTTCCCTCCGGGTCACCCCGGAGCCAGCACCGCGAACCCTTGCGTCTCGCCTACGCACTGCTGCACCTGCCCTGCTGCCACAGCAGCGGCGCGGTGTAAGTCAAACAACGCCTCTGGCTTGAGCATCATCCATTTTCGAAGCTGCCCGCTTCGGCAGGTGGGTTGTTACACACTCCTAAGCGGATTCCAACCTTCATGGCCACCGCCCTGCTATCTCTAGCGGACAACATCCTTTGTGGATTCTATGTATGAGCCAGCACTTGAACCCTGCAACCGCGCTCTCGGATCATCCCGCATCGCCAGCACTGCTTACCAGTAATGGCCCACATGGGGCTGCACACTGTTCCGGGTTGGGCCCCAGCGGCCTCAGCGGATGCCCGGGCAGAATGCCCCACCCCGCTGAGGCCAGAAGGCTGCCACCATCTCTCAAACACACTCAGGCACAGCGGACTGCGTTGGGCACGCCGTCGGCCAGGGATGGCCTTTGACGCGCCACACACAGACGCCGGATGCAGAGAAGTGTGCCTCCGATGCTTGCCCATTCACAGTTTGAGAATAGGTTGAGGACTGATAGACTCCCCAGAATGCCTCTCATGCATTGCTTTACCGGACAAAAGCCGCATCACGATCGACGAGTTCGGACACACTCCCAGCCCCAGCTATCCTGAGGGAAACTTGGGCGGAAACCAGCTACTAGATGGTTCGATTGGCCTTTCACCCCTATGCCCCGCTCAGACAACACGATTTGCACGTCAGGATTGCGACCGGCCTCCACCGCAGTTTCCCACGGCTTCGCCGTAGCCAGGTATAGTTCACCATCTTTCGGGTCCCATGGAGGACACCTCGCACTCAGAACCAGTGTCCATTGGATTCAGGCTCGGCAGCTCTTGCATCAGATCGGTTTGCCATTGCACGCCATGGAGAAACATGCGGCACGCAGCACCATAGATCCCGCATGGATCCAAGAGGCAGCACCGCGGCGCAGAGTCCCCAGAGGCATGGCCACACGCTCTTCAGAGTCCCCAAAGGCGCGGTGAAACACAGTAGCACCGCGGAGAAAGTGGTCCGTTCGCTTTAACCAGGCAACGTTCGGGAGAATCGGCAGCTGCGGCCACTGCTGCATGCCACGCCTGGGTCGGGTCGCGGAGGCCAAACCCGGCCAAGGCGGCGGCACAGCGGGCCCCGCCACCAGTTGCTCCGTACCAGCTTTGACTACACGCACAGCATTGCCTGCGGCCTCCGATAGACTCCTTGGTCCGTGTTTCAAGACGGGCAGGGGATGTCCCTGCCTTGCCAAGCCACTCTTGACACCTTTGCACCACTGTGCACCAACCGGGGTACCGAGAGCCGGGATGAGAGACCTGGAGGGCCTGCACACCACTAGCTCTCCCACTGATTGCACCCGGCGCGGTTGGTAGGCACATGCATCCGGTGCACCACACAGGGGCACACCGGACACCCACAGGGCCATTCTGCCTTGCCACATTTGCCCTCTCGAAGGATGATGCTCCGTGACATGGGTTACGGCTCCGGGCGGGACAGCAGAGCACCAAAGAGCAAAGCCAAGCCCGGAAGCCATCCAGAATCCCAGCCAATGAAGCCTCTTCTCCGTCGGGGCATAGGTCACAGCGACCAAATGCATGCCCCCAGGTCCAGACAGGCGGAGTGCCTCTGCCAGAATGCCACTGCGAATCGATCCCACCAGAGAGTGGGGCTCTGCAGCCAGCCGCAGGCCAGACCCGAGGTCGCTTGTCCAAAAGCCGGGAAGGGCCCCACGACCGCCAATGCCTGTGCGAGAGCCACGGATGGTCCCGCCAGCCACTTCACGGTCCGGGGCCGCATCGCAATCCTCTGTGTCAGGGAAGCATCCACCACCGGTCGCCTGCCGCAGCTTCAGGCACTTTGAACCCTCTTTGCAGAGTCCTTTGCACGTTTCGATCAGTCTACTTGTTAGCTATCGGTCCCATGTCTGTATGCAGCCTTGCCACGGACATGCCTGGCCGTTTGACCTACAGTCCCAAGCAGCTCTACTCCAGGGTCTGGCGTGTGTGCACACCATGGCTAAGAACACCGACCAGTCCTCTTGACAGGAGGGCTGTAGCCCAGGTATCGCGGACCATCCCAGGCCACTCTGACTCTGGATCGGCGCCATAGTAGGTCTGTGCAGCCGTGACAGCCATCCCCATGCCAGCATTGCATCCCGGAGTGCACCCAGTGCTCACCGCATCAGGTGACCAACAACGATACGGGTAGACCGTGTCAATCTGGTTCATTCGCCATTACTGAAGCCATCGCGATTGCTGTCTCTTCCTCTGCCAAGTGATATGCTTAAATTCAGCAGGTAGCTCTCTGTGCTTCAGGTCGCCAGCCGATGGCATTGCGAAGCAATGCAACCCGATGAATCATCCATCAGGGCCGTGCACCGGGAGTGTCAAACCCATCACCCGCGGCCGGAGAAGGCCCAACACCAGCGCCGCGTGCCATGATGGTTCCAGCGCCGTGCAGGGCTTGGCCGCGGGTGATGCAACGGTTCGAATCACTCCACAATGCAGCATGCTCCAACGGTTCTCATCAACGGGCGTCCGAAGGCCAATCGGAGGGCAACACCACGGGTCTCTGTCTCCAGAGGCCGTTGGCACCGCCCCGCTCTGAGCCCGCGGAGTCGCGGCTGGGCCGCGGTCCGTGGGCTCCATGATCAAGCCTCTGCGCGCGGAGAGGTGAAGGACACCCCTCCGCGCTGCTCTGCACGCCAAATGACCCCATGATGAACATGGGATCCCGTGGCATCATTGCAGCCGTATTGGATAACGATTCCGACTCAGACACTGAAGCATCGAAAGGGAGAAACCGGCATTGAACCGCTGGTCTCCACTTGCCTGTTGCGTTCAAAGGTAGTCATCTCCACAAAGCTCACGAGTCTCTGCATTTCGCAATTCCCGTATCGAAGGCTACTCCGTTCTTCCACATCACATGGACCAAGGCATCCACTGCAGCAGGTTGGACATCAACAACCATCTATCTCTGCTCCCTGGCGCGGGAGAGCCCTCAGCGCCGTCACCCACTGGTTGACCAGCAGGTGGCGTTGCACAAAGCTTCGACAATGATCCTGCTGCAGGTTCACCTACAGCAACCTTGTTACAACTTTTGCTTCCTCTAGCAACAGAACATCGCCCAAATTCCATGACAAGACATTGATGTGCACGAGTGCCAATCAGCTTGAGTTCCTGAGGGCTTTATCATTCTGCCATCAGTAGCAACGATGGGCGGTGTGTATAAATGGCAGGGACATAATCTGTGCAAGCTGATGACGTGCACATACCAGGCATTCCTTGTTCATGACAGATAGTTGCAAGCATCAATCCCAAACACGCATTCACAGCTGCAAAGGTTGCCCGCCCACTTCTGGGCAGGACGGTCCCATGGATGGGACACCAAGGCTTGTTCACTGGACCAGTGTAGTGCGCGTGCGGCCCAGAACATCTAGGAGCATCACAGACCTGCTGTTGGCTCTGGCTTGCATGCACTTGGTAAACATGCACGGCACCCGAGAGAAGCAGCATACCCGGCACTCTCAGACGGGTAATCCACGAGCCCCGGTGGGACCGGCAAGCCGACCCACGGGTCAGGTGTTCCGTCCTACATGAATGCGAGACCGGGGACTATTCAGAGGCAGAGGTCTCACTCGTTATCGGAATCAACCAGACAAATCACTCCACCAATCAGGAGCGGCCATGCACCACCGTCCAGAGGATCAAGAAAGAACCCTCAATCTGTCAATCCCGACTGCGTCCTGACCTGGTAACATTCCCCGTGTTGAGTCAAATTAAGCCGCATACTCCACGCCTTGTGGTGCCATTCCATCAATTCCTTTAAGTTTCAGCCTTGAGACCGTACTCCCCCCTGAATCCGTAAGCTTTGATTTCTCGCTGCAGAGGAGTGAAACCGATGGCATCCTGTTGAGGAGATTATGGCCCACCGACACCGAGCTGACATAGTTTACAGCGGTAGACTACGATGGTATCTGATCATCTTCGCTCCCCACACTCTCGTTCTTGATCGACGAACATGCTCCAGTGGAACGCCTTTGCCGCAGTTGATCCCACAGCGGTCTGAGAATTTCACCTCTGGCGTGTCAATATCCATCACGACGAACAGACCCATCACTGCCGTTCAGAGCCAGCACCGCCCAGCTGCCCGGTGAAGGCCACCGCCGGAGCGGATAGCCTCCGGCCATCTGGGGGCACCAGCACTGCGTTGCCCTTTGCGGACCCTGAGACTCAGCAGAACAGCTGTGTCCACATATGGTCGATCCTTTGCCATCCCGCGCTGAATCATGCAATCAAGTCACGTTTGCTTTGGACGCGCTGAGTTGTTCACAGTGGCATCCATGGACGGCTCCGAGGTCGGGTCGCAAGTGACCCGCGCCCATGTCAGAGGCATGACCGCATCAGCCACCACTGAAGGAGGCTTCTTGCCGGAGCGGTCCGAACCCATGCAAAGCGGGCACGGGGACCATCTGCAGGGGGTTTGAATCCAGCAGCGCATCCACGGAGGCCGCCACCCGGCCTGACGGCCGGGAGACAGCCCCAGCAGAGCGGCCGGACGCCCTGCAGCCCCATGCCCAGGGGTTGACTACGAGCTTTTCAACAGCAGCAACATTTGTATACGCTCTTGGAGCTGGAATTACCGCAGCTGCTGGCACCAGACTTGCCCTCCAGTTGATACTCATTGCTGCGTTTGGATAGCATTCATTGCGGAGTCCCACCCACCACACAGGGTGAGCAGGGCTGCTATGGCTCGTCGCTGTCTCGCCAGACCAGTGTCGGCAGTGGACAATTTGCGCGCCTGCTGCTCGCCTTGGCAATGGTAGCCGTTTCTTAGGCTCCCTCTCCGGAATCAAACCCTGATTTCCCGTTACCCGTGATAGCCATGGTGGTCCACTACACCACCAACCAGAGCTGATAGGTCAGAGACTCACACTGTGGAGCATTCATGGTAGAACCATCTTTGCCATCACAGAAAACGGCCTGAATCACCCTTGCACGCTGCCCTGTACGGGCGCAGGTCTTGATATCGGCCAACTGCCAGTGACCCTGAACGGGCCACAGCTCTGAGCTTCCATGTATTAGCCACCCAGTTGAGGTGAATATCCGGACCGATGTCACAGGGGACCACGAGGGCCCCAAGCAACCAGTGCACAGTCATCAGATTGTCGCCGGTGTAATGAGCCATTCACAGATTCACTCTCAATCCCATGTATTCTGACACTTGCATGGCTTAGTCCTTGAGAGAAGCATATGACAACTGGCAGGATCAACCAGAATCACTCGACTGCATCATGCCCAGGAGCGACCATCGAACCCCATGAAGGGGCGTCAATGGCCTCTCCACGGTGGCTTGCCGTGAGCCACGCCCTCCGACGGACGCCCCGTGGAGGAGCCAATCCGTCGGTGACTGCATCAAACCACGGAGAACCGGAGCTCTCCAAGCGCCCGTGCATGTGCATGCACGGGCCGCGTCTCGGAACCCGCCGGAGATGGACTCCGGCGGGGGGCGATCTCGGATCCATGGCCAGAGGTGGCGCGCACCCCATGGCCGACAGCCAAGGCTGTACCAACTCACGATCGAATGCCTCTGCATCATCTCCGTTGCCCCGCCGCAGGGCAGCCTCGCGAGGGCTGCGCCGCAGCGGGATCGATACAACCAGAACGGGTCTTATCCACGTGGGGGCTGGGTTGATTTGTATAGCGGAGGTTGCAGCCTGCCTCACGCTGTGACCCAGGATCGCCTCCGGCGGTCTCGGGGCCGGGGCGCCATGCGACGCCGCCGGGGGCCTCCCCTTACATAGTAACAAACGGGCCCCGCGGAACGGGAGCTTTCCTCGCGCGATTCGGCCGGGCGAGCCGAAACGGGGATCCATGAAGGCTGCACAGGACATCCGGCTGGGATGGTGACGGGCTGACCCAGGATCGCCTCCGGCGGTCTCGGGGCCGGGGCGCCATGCGACGCCGCCGGGGGCCTCCCCTTACATAGTAACAAACGGGCCCCGCGGAACGGGAGCTTTCCTCGCGCGATTCGGCCGGGCGAGCCGAAACGGGGATCCATGAAGGCTGCACTGGGCAAGCACTGGAATCACCACGTGGAGGCCTGCTCCGCGCGATGATCCCAGTGCCAGCCCTTGACCAGAGGCAGAGAACCCACAGCATGCGGGGCCACTGCGGCTCACAGGCTCGGACCGGTACTAGTCTCATACGATTCATCTCCGGTGAAGCAACTTCCTCGCCTTAGTACACCAGCCCATGAGAGTCACGTGATATGCATGCGGGACCGTGTCCAAAGAGGCATGCACAATGGTAGGCCCGGAAGCCCACCATCAATGTCACGCTATCTCATGCAACCTTGCCGCGGAATGTTTCGACTGCATCACTGCTGACTGGAGGGCGATGCCTCGGATCCAAAACCATAGAAAGCCATGCGATTGTCCAATCACGTCATCTTGCCTCCTCCGACCGGAGGCGTGCGCTGCTCTCGCTGTGCCGCGGCGAGGCCTCCGTGGGCCCTTCGAAGGACGTCACCAGAGACTGAAGCCCAGGCCTCTTCACGGCATTCGAGACGCACGCCCCGGCATTGGCCATCGGAGATCCAACCCCGCGCGGAACGCAGGGCACGCTAGCCTTATTTGACAGTGCTTGTCCAAAGTTCGGTATGCGGAGGCGATCGGGCACTGAGCCCCATGGGGTGTTTGTCGGACACTCTGGTACAGGATGCACCGAGTCGCACGAAGCCATGCGCTCGGATGCTGCTGCCCCATGGGGTGTGCACACGCCGGGTGCCCGGTTCAGACTTAGATGCTTTCAGCCAATATCCGCCATGTGTAGACTAGCAAGCCCCGGCCGCTCAGCCGACCACAGAAACCAGAGGCATGGCACGAGGGTTCCTCTCGTACTACCACGCGCTGCCGTCGTCAAACCCAATCATCACAAGTGTGAAGGCAATCGCGAAGGATCGCCGTCGAGAAGCAAACCGTGCTCATCGGGAGTTCTGAAGACAGAATAGCGGCCGTTGCAGGAGGGTAAAACCAACCTGTCTCACGACGGTCTAAACCCAGCTCACGTTCCCTGTTGGTGGGTGAACAATCCAACTCTTCTACTCGGCTGCAGGTGAGAAGCTAGGAAGAGCCGACATCGAAGGATCAAAAAGCAACGTCGCTTCGAACGCTTGGCTGCCACAAGCCAGTTATCCCTGTGGTAATTTTTCTGACACCTCTGGCTTCAATATCCGGAACTCGCGTGCTTGACCAAAGGATCGCAAGGCCACGCTTGCACATTGTGGACTCTTACTGAAAGTGACTGCATCAGCAGTGCCTTTGACCTGCTCCTCTGTGAGGGGTTTCCGTCCCGCCTGAGCAGTGCTTCGGGACACCTGCGTTGTCCTGTAACAGGTGTGCCGCCCCAGCCAAACTCCCCATCTGAGCAGTGTCCCGAAGCTGCGGCGAACAAAGCACCTGGGTCGCACACGGGCCCGAGGGCCCGGAACTGTGCTTGGCACACGAAGCGGTGAGGCCGTGAGGCACGACGCAAGGGACGTGCCTCTAGGTCGGGCACCAAGAGGTGCCAGCGGCTGCCGTACCCGAATCATCCGATTAGTAAAGCGGCTGTGGAGGTAGTGGTATTTCATTGCAAGCTTGCGCGTAGCAGCGCGGAGCCTCATCATATCCAGAAGGACGGAAGAGCCGACAGTCGAGATGGCCGCGAAGGCCATGATCAATGCCATGAGTTGGCGCGCACTTCCCACCTGTGCTACACCCTCCATGCTGCTGCACTCTGTCAGACTAGAGTCAAACTCAACAGGGTCTTCTTTCCCCGCTGGAACACCCAAGCCCGTTCCCTTGGCGGTTGGTTCACCAGCCAGCATCTAGGGACAGCAGGAATCTCGTTGATCCATTCATGCGCGTCAATAATCAGTCGACGAGGCATTTGGCTACCTTAAGAGAGTCATAGTTACTCCCGCCGTTTACCCGCGCTTGGCTAAATCTCTTTGCATTGACAATCAGAGCACTGGGCAGAAGTCACCTCGCGGAACCAGCCAGCAGGTCCCATCGCAAAGCTGTGTTTCAATTAAACAGTCAGATTCCCCTGCGTAGTACACAGTTCCGAGTAGACCACACGTGGGTGCCACGGATGGGGCCGACGTCTCAGGTCGGCCATCTCCCCGCCCACGGGAACTGAAGCCAGGCCGCACCCGAAGGCACAGCCTCTCTTCTTTGCACACCCAAAGCTCCGTGCCTCCACCCAAGAGCCGCGGCGGGGCGTGCTTGGCCGTTCCGAGGCACAAGGATCACGCCCGCTGGAGAAGCGGCCTTCGGCTGAGGTGGGGCCTGGACGCCCACGGCCAGAGGACGGCTGGGAAGCCAGCCCTGGCACAGGACAACCAAGCCCCGGAGGGTTCCGTGCAATCCCGACGGGCAGGCCTGACACCCTGGCCCTTGGAGCCACCGCATCTTCCGAAGGTACACAACCAGTTTGCCGATTTCCCTTAGCTGCATTTGCACTGTTGACCAGCGGCGTCTAGCCGAAGAGACCAGCTGCGGTGATTCGGTACGGAGCCATTCCAATCGGATCAGAGCCCCCAGATGGGGGCTTGTCCCGGTTTGGTCACCAAGGGTTCACGCTTTGTTGCACAACTTCGCAGGGCGTTCCATGGAGTCGGTGGCCACCAAAGGCATGGCGCATTCCGGGTCGGCCGAGGCCAAACCCTCAGAGCAGGGCACGCGTAAGTCCAATGGTACCAATGCAGCACCATCTTGCCAAGCAGAGAGCTATGTCGCCATGCAGCATGTCAGTGGATAGCCCACACACTCCAGCTGTCAGATGGAAAAGACAACTCCACAGGGGCGCCACCGAGACGCGGCCCCGCAGCACCGGACTTGAGAACACCAGCGTTGCCACTGGCCCTTCCCAGCAATCTCTCCGAGAAAGCGTTCTGAGTATCATCAGCCAAGACCCTGGTACCAGCGTGTCGGAATATTAGATTCGTCTGCCTGTTCGCCACTCCTGCAAGGCAGAGCCCTGGCACCGAGCTTCACCCGAAGGGCACAGCGCCGCGCACCCCATGGCACCCAGTGGGGGACCAGCACGGCGCCAGCCGCGGGACGGGCGACCCGGAGCCAGAGGCCCCGAACTTTGCAGCCTTTGCCGTATCC
>CAXIWF010001916.1:0-17597 GCA_964036045.1 Eutreptiella sp. 'Long Island Sound 2002' | reverse complement strand
ACCCCAGTTTGACCCAGAATTTCAAACCCATCTTTCCCTACGTTTTTCAGCATGCCGATTCCACCCAAATCGATTCCCGGTCAAAACGGAAACTTTCTTGCGCGCCGCGCCGCGCGCGCGCCTGGGCAAAATCAGTTCTGGCCAGCCCAGCCTAGGGCCATTCCAGCCAAATCTGGGTATGTCACCGGGGGTACCCCAGTTTGACCCAGAATTTCAAACCCATCTTTCCCTACGTTTTGCAGCATGCCGATTCCACCCAAATCAATTTCCGGTCAAAACGGAAACTTTTTTGCGCGCCGCGCCGCGCGCGCGCCTGGGCAAAATCAGTTCTGGCCAGCCCAGCCTAGGGCCATTCCAGCCAAATCTGGGTATGTCACCGGGGGTACCCCAGTTTGACCCAGAATTTCAAACCCATCTTTCCCTACGTTTTTCAGCATGCCGATTCCACCCAAATCGATTCCCGGTCAAAACGGAAACTTTCTTGCGCGCCGCGCCGCGCGCGCGCCTGGGCAAAATCAGTTCTGGCCAGCCCAGCCCAGGGCCATTCCAGCCAAATCTGGGTATGTCACCGGGGGTACCCCAGTTTGACCCAGAATTTCAAACCCATCTTTCCCTACGTTTTTCAGCATGCCGATTCCACCCAAATCGATTCCCGGTCAAAACGGAAACTTTCTTGCGCGCCGCGCCGCGCGCGCGCCTGGGCAAAATCAGCTCTGGCCAGCCCAGCCTAGGGCCATTCCAGCCAAATCTGGGTATGTCACCGGGGGTACCCCAGTTTGACCCAGAATTTCAAACCCATCTTTCCCTACGTTTTGCAGCATGCCGATTCCACCCAAATCAATTTCCGGTCAAAACGGAAACTTTTTTGCGCGCCGCGCCGCGCGCGCGCCTGGGCAAAATCAGTTCTGGCCAGCCCAGCCTAGGGCCATTCCAGCCAAATCTGGGTATGTCACCGGGGGTACCCCAGTTTGACCCAGAATTTCAAACCCATCTTTCCCTACGTTTTTCAGCATGCCGATTCCACCCAAATCGATTCCCGGTCAAAACGGAAACTTTCTTGCGCGCCGCGCCGCGCGCGCGCCTGGGCAAAATCAGTTCTGGCCAGCCCAGCCTAGGGCCATTCCAGCCAAATCTGGGTATGTCACCGGGGGTACCCCAGTTTGACCCAGAATTTCAAACCCATCTTTCCCTACGTTTTGCAGCATGCCGATTCCACCCAAATCAATTTCCGGTCAAAACGGAAACTTTTTTGCGCGCCGCGCCGCGCGCGCGCCTGGGCAAAATCAGTTCTGGCCAGCCCAGCCTAGGGCCATTCCAGCCAAATCTGGGTATGTCACCGGGGGTACCCCAGTTTGACCCAGAATTTCAAACCCATCTTTCCCTACGTTTTTCAGCATGCCGATTCCACCCAAATCGATTCCCGGTCAAAACGGAAACTTTCTTGCGCGCCGCGCCGCGCGCGCGCCTGGGCAAAATCAGTTCTGGCCAGCCCAGCCTAGGGCCATTCCAGCCAAATCTGGGTATGTCACCGGGGGTACCCCAGTTTGACCCAGAATTTCAAACCCATCTTTCCCTACGTTTTGCAGCATGCCGATTCCACCCAAATCAATTTCCGGTCAAAACGGAAACTTTTTTGCGCGCCGCGCCGCGCGCGCGCCTGGGCAAAATCAGTTCTGGCCAGCCCAGCCCAGGGCCATTCCAGCCAAACCTGGGTATGTCACCGGGGGTACCCCAGTTTGACCCAGAATTTCAAACCCATCTTTCCCTACGTTTTTCAGCATGCCGATTCCACCCAAATCGATTCCCGGTCAAAACGGAAACTTTTTTGCGCGCCTCGCCGCGCGCGCGCCTGGGCAAAATCAGTTCTGGCCAGCCCAGCCTAGGGCCATTCCAGCCAAATCTGGGTATGTCACCGGGGGTACCCCAGTTTGACCCAGAATTTCAAACCCATCTTTCCCTACGTTTTGCAGCATGCCGATTCCACCCAAATCAATTTCCGGTCAAAACGGAAACTTTTTTGCGCGCCGCGCCGCGCGCGCGCCTGGGCAAAATCAGTTCTGGCCAGCCCAGCCCAGGGCCATTCCAGCCAAACCTGGGTATGTCACCGGGGGTACCCCAGTTTCACCCAGAATTTCAAACCCATCTTTCCCTACGTTTTTCAGCATGCCGATTCCACCCAAATCGATTCCCGGTCAAAACGGAAACTTTTTTGCGCGCCTCGCCGCGCGCGCGCCTGGGCAAAATCAGTTCTGGCCAGCCCAGCCTAGGGCCATTCCAGCCAAATCTGGGTATGTCACCGGGGGTACCCCAGTTTGACCCAGAATTTCAAACCCATCTTTCCCTACGTTTTGCAGCATGCCGATTCCACCCAAATCGATTCCCGGTCAAAACGGAAATTTTTTTGCGCGCCGCTCCGCGCGCGCGCCTGGGCAAAATCAGTTCTGGCCAGCCCAGCCCAGGGCCATTCCAGCCAAACCTGGGTATGCCACCGGGGGTACCCCAGTTTGACCCAGAATTTCCGGAGAAGCACCGGAACATGTTCCGGAAGCACCGGAACATGTTCCGGAAGCGCCGGAACATGTTCTGGAAGGACCGGAACATGTTCCGGAAGCGCCGGAACATGTTCCGGAAGCGCCGGAACATTTTCCGGAAGGACCGGAACATGTTCCGGAAGCACCGGAACATGTTCCAGAAGCGCCGGAACATGTTCAGGAAGCACCGGAACATCTTCCGGAAGCGCCTGATCATATTCCGGAAGCGCCGGAACATGTTCCGGAAGCGCCGGAACACGTTCCGGAAGCGCCGGAACATGTTCCGGAAGCGCCGGAACATGTTGCGGAAGCGCCGGAACACGTTCCGGAAGCGCCGGAACGTGTTCCGGAAGCACAGGACAATTTTCCGGAAGGACCGGAACATGTGCCGGAAGCGCCGGAACATGTTCCGGAAGCGCCGGAACATGTTCTGGAAGTACCGGAACATGTTCCGGAAGCGCCGGAACATTTTGCGGAAGGACCGGAACATGTTCCGGAAGCACCGGAACATGTTCCAGAAGCGCCGGAACATGTTCAGGAAGCACCGGAACATCTTCCGGAAGCGCCTGATCATATTCCGGAAGCGCCGGAACATGTTCCGGAAGCGCCGGAACATGTTGCGGAAGCGCCGGAACACGTTCCGGAAGCGCCGGAACATGTTCCGGAAGCGCCGGACAATGTTCCGGAAGGACCGGAACATGTTCCGGAACCGCCGGAACATGTTCCGGAAGCGCCGGAACATGTTCCGGAAGGACCGGAACATGTTCCGGAAGCACCGGAAAATGTTCCGGAAGCGCCGGAACATGTTCCAGAAGCGCCGGAACATGTTCCGGAAGGACCGGAACATGTTCCGGAAGCACCGGAACATGTTCCGGAAGCACGGGAACATGTTCCGGAAGGACCGGAACATGTTCCGGAAGCGCCGGAACATGTTCCGGAAGGACCGGAACATGTTCCGGAAGGACCGGAACATGTTCCGGAAGGACCGGAACATGTTCCGGAAGCGCCGGAACATGTTCCGGAAGCGCCGGAACATTTTCCGGAAGGACCGGAACATGTTCCGGAAGCACCGGAACATGTTCCAGAAGCGCCGGAACATGTTCAGGAAGCACCGGAACATCTTCCGGAAGCGCCTGATCATATTCCGGAAGCGCCGGAACATGTTCCGGAAGCGCCGGAACACGTTCCGGAAGCGCCGGAACATGTTCCGGAAGCGCCGGAACATGTTGCGGAAGCGCCGGAACACGTTCCGGAAGCGCCGGAACGTGTTCCGGAAGCACAGGACAATTTTCCGGAAGGACCGGAACATGTGCCGGAAGCGCCGGAACATGTTCCGGAAGCGCCGGAACATGTTCTGGAAGTACCGGAACATGTTCCGGAAGCGCCGGAACATGTTGCGGAAGCGCCGGAACACGTTCCGGAAGCGCCGGAACGTGTTCCGGAAGCACAGGACAATTTTCCGGAAGGACCGGAACATGTGCCGGAAGCGCCGGAACATGTTCCGGAAGCGCCGGAACATGTTCTGGAAGTACCGGAACATGTTCCGGAAGCGCCGGAACATTTTGCGGAAGGACCGGAACATGTTCCGGAAGCACCGGAACATGTTCCAGAAGCGCCGGAACATGTTCAGGAAGCACCGGAACATCTTCCGGAAGCGCCTGATCATATTCCGGAAGCGCCGGAACATGTTCCGGAAGCGCCGGAACATGTTGCGGAAGCGCCGGAACACGTTCCGGAAGCGCCGGAACATGTTCCGGAAGCGCCGGACAATGTTCCGGAAGGACCGGAACATGTTCCGGAACCGCCGGAACATGTTCCGGAAGCGCCGGAACATGTTCCGGAAGGACCGGAACATGTTCCGGAAGCACCGGAAAATGTTCCGGAAGCGCCGGAACATGTTCCAGAAGCGCCGGAACATGTTCCGGAAGGACCGGAACATGTTCCGGAAGCACCGGAACATGTTCCGGAAGCACGGGAACATGTTCCGGAAGGACCGGAACATGTTCCGGAAGCGCCGGAACATGTTCCGGAAGGACCGGAACATGTTCCGGAAGGACCGGAACATGTTCCGGAAGGACCGGAACATGTTCCGGAAGGACCGGAACATGTTCCGGAAGGACCGGAACATGTTCCGGAAGCGCCGGAACATGTTCCGGAAGGACCGGAACATGTTCCGGAACCACCGGAAGATCTTCCGGAAGCACTGGAACATGTTCCGGAAGCACCGGAACATGTTCCGGAAGGACCGGAACATGTTCCGGAAGGACCGGAACATTTTCCAGAAGCGCCGCAACATGTTCCGGAAGCGCCGGAACATGTTCCGGAAGGACCGGAACATGTTCCGGAAGCACCGGAACATGTTCCGGAAGCGCCGAAACATGTTCCGGAAGGACCGGAACATGTTCTGGAAGCACCGGAACATGTTCCGGAAGCGGCGGAACATGTTCCGGAAGCGCCGGAACATGTTCCAGAAGCGCTGGAACATGTTCCGGAAGGACCGGAACATGTTCTGGAAGGACCGGAACATGTTCCGGAACCACCGGAACATGTTCCGGAACCACCGGAACATGTTCCAGAAGCGCCGGAACATGTTCCGGAAGGACCGGAACATGTTCCGGAAGCACGGGAACATGTTCCGGAAGGACCGGAACATGTTCCGGAAGCGCCGGAACATGTTCCGGAAGGACCGGAACATGCTCCGGAAGCACCGGAACCTGTTCCGGAAGGACCGGAACATGTTCCGGAAGGACCGGAACATGTTCCGGAAGCACCGGAACATGTTCCGGAAGCACCGGAACATGTTCCGGAAGCACCGGAACATGTTCCGGAAGCGCCGGAACATGTTCCGGAAGGACAGGAACATGTTCCGGAAGCGCCGGAACATGTTCCGGAAGGACCGGAACATGCTCCGGAAGCACCGGAACCTGTTACGGAAGGACCGGAACATGTTCCGGAAGAACCGGAACATGTTCCGGAAGCACCGGAACATGTTCCGGAAGCACCGGAACATGTTCCGGAAGCACCGGAACATGTTCCGGAAGCGCCGGAACATGTTCCGGAAGCGCCGGACAATGTTCTGGAAGCACCGGAACATGTTCCGGAAGGACCGGAACATTTTCCGGAAGCGCCGGAACATGTTCCGGAAGCGCCGGACAATGTTCCGGAAGGACCGGAACATGTTCCGGAAACACCGGAACATGTTCCGGTCATTCCGGAACATGTTCCGGAACCACCGGAACATGTTCCGGAAGCGCCGGAACATGTTCCGGAAGGACCGGAACATGTTCTGCAAGGACCGGAACATGTTCCGGAAGCACCGGAACAGGTTCCGGAAGCGCCGGAACATGTTCCGAAAGCACCGGAACATGTTCCGGAAGCGCCGGAACATGTTCCGGAAGGACCGGAACATGTTCCGGAAGCGCCGGAACATGTTCCGGAAGCGCCGGAACATGTTCCGGAAGGACCGGAACATGTTCCGCAAGGACCGGAACATGTTCCGGAAGGACCGGAACATGTTCCCGCGCTTCCGGAACATGTTCCGGAAGCGCCGGAACATGTTCCGGAAGCACCGGAACAGGTTCCGGAAGCGCCGGAACATGTTCTGGAAGCGCCGGAACATGTTCCGGAAGGACCGGAACATGTTCCGCAAGCACCGTAACATGTTCCGGAAGCGCCGGAACATGTTCCGGAAGGACCGGAACATGTTCCGGAAGCACCGGAACATGTTCCGGAAGCGCCGGAACATATTCCGGAAGCACCGGAAAATGTTCCGGAAGCGCCGGAACATGTTCCGGAAGCGCCGGAACATGTTCAGGAAGCACCGGAACATGTTCCGGAAGCGCCGGATCATATTCCGGAAGCGCCGGAACATGTTCCGGAAGCGCCGGAACATGTTGCGGAAGGACCGGAATATGTTCCGGAAGCGCCGGAACATGTTCCGGAAGCGCCGGAACATGTTCCGGAAGGACCGGAACATGTTCCGCAAGCACCGTAACATGTTCCGGAAGCGCCGGAACATGTTCCGGAAGGACCGGAACATGTTCCGGAAGCACCGGAACATGTTCCGGAAGCGCCGGAACATGTTCGGGAAGCGCCGGAACATGTTCCGGAAGCGCCGGAACATGTTCCGGAAGGACCGGAACATGTTCCGGAAGCGCCGGAACATGTTCCGGAAGGGCCGGAACATGTTCCGGAAGGACCGGAACATGTTCCGGAAGGACCGGAAAATGTTCCGGAAGCGCCGGAACATGTTCCGGAAGCGCCGGAACATGTTCCGGAAGCCATGTTCCGGAAGGACCGGAACATGTTCCGGAAGCGCCGGATCATGTTCTGGAAGCGCCGGAACATGTTCCGGAAGCGCCGGAACATGTTCCGGAAGGACCGGAACATGTTCCGGAATGACCGGAACATGTTCCGGAAGCGCCGGAACATGTTCCGGAAGGACCGGAACATGTTCCGGAAGGAACGGAACATGTTCCGGAAGCGCCGGAACGTGTTTCGGAAGCACGGGAACATGTTCCGGTCTTTCCGGAACATGTTCCGGAAGGACCCGAACATGTTCCGCAAGGACCGGAACATGTTCCGGAAGGACCGGACCATGTTCCGGAAGCGCCGGAACATGTTCCGGATGGACAGGAACATGTTCCGGAAGCGCCGGAACATGTTGCGGAAGCGCCGGAACACGTTCCGGAAGCGCCGGAACATGTTCCGGAAGCGCCGGAACTTGTTCCGGAAGGACCAGAACATGTTCCGGAAGGACCGGAACATGTTCCGGAAGCGCCGGAACATGTTCCGGAAGGACCGGAACATGTTCCGGAAGCGTCGGAACATGTTCCGGAAGCGCCGGAACATGTTCCGGAAGGACCGGAACATGTTCCGCAAGCACCGTAACATGTTCCGGAAGCGCCGGAACATGTTCCGGAAGCACCGGAACATGTTCCGGAAGCACCGGAACATGTTCCGGAAGCACCGGAACATGTTCCGGAAGCGCCGGAACATGTTCCGGAAGGACCGGAACATGTTCCGCAAGCACCGTAACATGTTCCGGAAGCGCCGGAACATGTTCCGGAAGGACCGGAACATGTTCCGGAAGCACCGGAACATGTTCCGGAAGGACAGGAACATGTTCCGGAAGCGCCGGAACATGTTCCGGAAGCGCCGGAACATGTTCCGGAAGCGCCGGAACACGTTCCGGAAGCGCCAGAACATGTTCCGGAAGCGCCGGAACTTTTTCCGGAAGGACCGGAACATGTTCCGGAAGCGCCGGAGCATGTTCCGGAAGCGCCGGAAGCGCCGGAACATGTTCTGGAAGCGCCGGAACTTTTTCCGGAAGGACCGGAACATGTTCCGGAAGCGCCGGAACATGTTCCGGAAGCACCGGAACATGTTCCGGAAGCACCGGAACATGTTCCGGAAGCGCCGGAACATGTTCTTGAAGGACCGGAACATGTTCCGGAAGCGCCGGAACATGTTCCGGAAGCGCCGGAACATTTTCCGGAAGGACCGGAACATGTTCCGGAAGCACCGGAACATGTTCCAGAAGCGCCGGAACATGTTCAGGAAGCACCGGAACATCTTCCGGAAGCGCCGGATCATATTCCGGAAGCGCCGGAACATGTTCCGGAAGCGCCGGAACATGTTCCGGAAGCGCCGGAACATGTTGCGGAAGCGCCGGAACACGTTCCGGAAGCGCCGGAACATGTTCCGGAACCACCGGAACATGTTCCGGAAGCACGGGAACATGTTCCGGAAGCACGGGAACATGTTCCGGAAGGACCGGAACATGTTCCGGAAGGACCGGAACATGTTCCGCAAGGACCGGAACATGTTCCGGAAGGACCGGAACATGTTCCGGAAGCGCCGGAACATGTTCCGGAAGGACCGGAACATGTTCCGGAAGCGCCGGAACATGTTCCGGAAGGACCGGAACATGTTCCGGAAGGACCGGAACATGTTCCGGAAGCGCCGGAACATGTTCCGGAAGCGCCGGAACATGTTCCACAAGCGCCGGAACATGTTCCGGATGGACCGGAACATGTTCCGGAAGCGCCGGAACATGTTCCGGAAGGACCGGAACATGTTCCGGAAGCGCCGGAACATGTTCTTGAAGGACCGGAACATGTTCCGGAAGCGCCGGAACATGTTCCGGAAGCGCCGGAACATTTTCCGGAAGGACCGGAACATGTTCCGGAAGCACCGGAACATGTTCCGGAAGCGCCGGAACATGTTCAGGAAGCACCGGAACATCTTCCGGAAGCGCCGGATCATATTCCGGAAGCGCCGGAACATGTTCCGGAAGCGCCGGAACATGTTCCGGAAGCGCCGGAACATGTTGCGGAAGCGCCGGAACACGTTCCGGAAGCGCCGGAACATGTTCCGGAACCACCGGAACATGTTCCGGAAGCACGGGAACATGTTCCGGAAGCACGGGAACATGTTCCGGAAGGACCGGAACATGTTCCGGAAGGACCGGAACATGTTCCGCAAGGACCGGAACATGTTCCGGAAGGACCGGAACATGCTCCGGAAGCGCCGGAACATGTTCCGGAAGGACCGGAACATGTTCCGGAAGCGCCGGAACATGTTCCGGAAGGACCGGAACATGTTCCGGAAGGACCGGAACATGTTCCGGAAGCGCCGGAACATGTTCCGGAAGCGCCGGAACATGTTCCACAAGCGCCGGAACATGTTTCTGGATGGACCGGAACATGTTCCGGAAGCGCCGGAACATGTTCCGGAAGGACCGGAACATGTTCCGGAAGGACCGGAACATGTTTCGGAAGGACCGGAACATGTTCCGCAAGCGCCGGAACATGTTCCGGGAGCACCGGAACATGTTCCGGAACCACCGGAAGATATTCCGGAAGCACCGGAACATGTTCCGGAAGCACCGAAACATGTTCCGGAAGCACCGGAACATGTTCCGGAAGGACCGGAACATGTTCCGGAAGCGCCGGAACATGTTCCGGAAGCGCCGGAACATGTTCCGGAAGGACCGGAACATGTTCCGGAAGCACCGGAACATGTTCCGGAAGCGCCGGAACATGTTCCGGAAGGACCGGAACATGTTCTGGAAGCACCGGAACATGTTCCGGAAGCGGCGGAACATGTTCCGGAAGCGCCGGAACATGTTCCAGAAGCGCCGGAACATGTTCCGGAAGGACCGGAACATGTTCTGGAAGGACCGGAACATGTTCCGGAACCACCGGAACATGTTTCGGAAGCACCGGAACATGTTCCGGAACCACCGGAACATGTTCCAGAAGCGCCGGAACATGTTCCGGAAGGACCGGAACATGTTCCGGAAGCACGGGAACATGTTCCGGAAGGACCGGAACATGTTGCGGAAGCGCCGGAACATGTTCCGGAAGGACCGGAACATGTTCCGGAAGCACGGGAACATGTTCCGGAAGCGCTGGAACATGTTCCGGAAGGACAGGAACATGTTCCGGAGGCGCCGGAACATGTTCCGGAAGCGCCGGAACACGTTCCGGAAGCGCCGGAACACGTTCGGGAAGCGCCGGAACATGTTCTGGAAGCGCCGGAACTTTTTCCGGAAGGACCGGAACATGTTCCGGAAGCGCCGGAACATGTTCCGGAAGCGCCGGAAGCGCCGGAACATGTTCCGGAAGCGCCGGAACTTTTTTCGGAAGGACCGGAACATGTTCCGGAAGCGCCGGAACATGTTCCGGAAGCGCCGGAACATGTTCCGGAAGGACCGGAACATGTTCCGCAAGCACCGTAACATGTTCCGGAAGCGCCGGAACATGTTCCGGAAGGACCGGAACATGTTCCGGAAGGACCAGAACATGTTCCGGAAGCACCGGAACATGTTCCGGAAGCGCCGGAACATGTTCTGGAAGGACCGGAACATGTTCCGGAAGCGCCGGAACATGTTCCGGAAGCGCCGGAACATTTTCCGGAAGGACCGGAACATGTTCCGGAAGCACCGGAACATGTTCCAGAAGCGCCGGAACATGTTCAGGAAGCACCGGAACATCTTCCGGAAGCGCCTGATCATATTCCGGAAGCGCCGGAACATGTTCCGGAAGCGCCGGAACATGTTCCGGAAGCGCCGGAACATGTTGCGGAAGCGCCGGACAATGTTCCGGAAGGACCGGAACATGTTCCGGAAGCGCCGGAACATGTTCCGGAAGGACCGGAACATGTTCCGGAAGCACCGGAACATGTTCCGGAAGCGCCGGAACATGTTCCAGAAGCGCCGGAACATGTTCCGGAAGGACCGGAACATGTTCCGGAAGCACCGGAACATGTTCCGGAAGCACGGGAACATGTTCCGGAAGGACCGGAACATGTTCCGGAAGCGCCGGAACATGTTCCGGGAGCACCGGAACATGTTCCGGAGCCACCGGAAGATATTCCGGAAGCACCGGAACATGTTCCGGAAGCGCCGGAACATGTTCTGGAAGGACCGGAACATGTTCCGGAAGGACCGGAACATTTTCCGGAAGCGCCGGAACATGTTCCCGAAGGACCGGAACATGTTCCGGAAGCACCGGAACATGTTCCGGAAGCGGCGGAACATGTTCCGGAAGCGCCGGAACATGTTCCAGAAGCGCCGGAACATGTTCTGGAAGGACCGGGACATGTTCTGGAAGGACCGGAACATGTTCCGGAACCACCGGAACAATTTCCGGAAGTTCCGGAACATGTTCTGGAAGCGCCGGAACATGTTCCGGAAGCACGGGAACATGTTCCGGAAGGACCGGAACATGTTCCGGAAGCGCCGGAACATGTTCCGGAAGGACCGGAACATGTTCCGGAAGCACCGGAACCTGTTCCGGAAGGACCGGAACATGTTCCGGAACCACCGGAACATGTTCCGGAAACACCGGAACATGTTCCGGAAGCACCGGAACATGTTCCGGAAGCGCCGGAACATGTTCCGGAAGCGCCGGAACATGTTCTGGAAGGACAGGAACATGTTCCGGAAGCGCCGGAACATGTTCCGGAAGCGCCGGAAGCGCCGGAACATGTTCCGGAAGCGCCGGAACTTTTTCCGGAAGGACCGGAACATGTTCCGGAAGCGCCGGAACATGTTCCGGAAGCGCCGGAACATGTTCCGGAAGCACCGGAACATGTTCCGGAAGCGCCGGAACATGTTCCGGAAGGACCGGAACATGTTCCGCAAGCACCGTAACATGTTCCGGAAGCGCCGGAACATGTTCCGGAAGCGCCGGAACATGTTCCGGAAGCGCCGGAACATTTTCCGGAAGGACCGGAACATGTTCCGGAAGCACCGGAACATGTTCCAGAAGCGCCGGAACATGTTCAGGAAGCACCGGAACATCTTCCGGAAGCGCCGGATCATATTCCGGAAGCGCCGGAACATTTTCCGGAAGGACCGGAACATGTTCCGGAAGCACCGGAACATGTTCCAGAAGCGCCGGAACATGTTCCGGAAGCACCGGAACATGTTCCGGAAGCGCCGGAACATGTTCTGGAAGGACCGGAACATGTTCCGGAAGCGCCGGAACATGTTCCGGAAGCGCCGGAACATTTTCCGGAAGGACCGGAACATGTTCCGGAAGCACCGGAACATGTTCCAGAAGCGCCGGAACATGTTCAGGAAGCACCGGAACATCTTCCGGAAGCGCCTGATCATATTCCGGAAGCGCCGGAACATGTTCCGGAAGCGCCGGAACATGTTCCGGAAGCGCCGGAACATGTTGCGGAAGCGCCGGACAATGTTCCGGAAGGACCGGAACATGTTCCGGAAGCGCCGGAACATGTTCCGGAAGGACCGGAACATGTTCCGGAAGCACCGGAACATGTTCCGGAAGCGCCGGAACATGTTCCAGAAGCGCCGGAACATGTTCCGGAAGGACCGGAACATGTTCCGGAAGCACCGGAACATGTTCCGGAAGCACGGGAACATGTTCCGGAAGGACCGGAACATGTTCCGGAAGCGCCGGAACATGTTCCGGGAGCACCGGAACATGTTCCGGAGCCACCGGAAGATATTCCGGAAGCACCGGAACATGTTCCGGAAGCGCCGGAACATGTTCTGGAAGGACCGGAACATGTTCCAGAAGGACCGGAACATTTTCCGGAAGCGCCGGAACATGTTCCCGAAGGACCGGAACATGTTCCGGAAGCACCGGAACATGTTCCGGAAGCGGCGGAACATGTTCCGGAAGCGCCGGAACATGTTCCAGAAGCGCCGGAACATGTTCTGGAAGGACCGGAACATGTTCTGGAAGGACCGGAACATGTTCCGGAACCACCGGAACAATTTCCGGAAGTTCCGGAACATGTTCTGGAAGCGCCGGAACATGTTCCGGAAGCACGGGAACATGTTCCGGAAGGACCGGAACATGTTCCGGAAGCGCCGGAACATGTTCCGGAAGGACCGGAACATGTTCCGGAAGCACCGGAACCTGTTCCGGAAGGACCGGAACATGTTCCGGAACCACCGGAACATGTTCCGGAAACACCGGAACATGTTCCGGAAGCACCGGAACATGTTCCGGAAGCGCCGGAACATGTTCCGGAAGCGCCGGAACATGTTCTGGAAGGACAGGAACATGTTCCGGAAGCGCCGGAACATGTTCCGGAAGCGCCGGAAGCGCCGGAACATGTTCCGGAAGCGCCGGAACTTTTTCCGGAAGGACCGGAACATGTTCCGGAAGCGCCGGAACATGTTCCGGAAGCGCCGGAACATGTTCCGGAAGCACCGGAACATGTTCCGGAAGCGCCGGAACATGTTCCGGAAGGACCGGAACATGTTCCGCAAGCACCGTAACATGTTCCGGAAGCGCCGGAACATGTTCCGGAAGCGCCGGAACATGTTCCGGAAGCGCCGGAACATTTTCCGGAAGGACCGGAACATGTTCCGGAAGCACCGGAACATGTTCCAGAAGCGCCGGAACATGTTCAGGAAGCACCGGAACATCTTCCGGAAGCGCCGGATCATATTCCGGAAGCGCCGGAACATTTTCCGGAAGGACCGGAACATGTTCCGGAAGCACCGGAACATGTTCCAGAAGCGCCGGAACATGTTCCGGAAGCACCGGAACATGTTCCGGAAGCGCCGGAACATGTTCCGGAAGGACCGGAACATGTTCCGGAAGCACCGGAACATGTTCCGGAAGCGGCGGAACATGTTCCGGAAGCGGCGGAACATGTTCCGGAAGCGCCGGAACATGTTCCAGAAGCGCCGGAACATGTTCCGGAAGGACCGGAACATGTTCTGGAAGGACCGGAACATGTTCCGGAACCACCGGAACATGTTCCGGAACCACCGGACCATGTTCCGGAACCACCGGAACAATTTCCGGAAGTTCCGGAACATGTTCCGGAAGCGCCGGAACATGTTCTGGAAGGACCGGAACATGTTCCGGAAGCACGGGAACATGTTCCGGAAGGACCGGAACATGTTCCGGAAGCGCCGGAACATGTTCCGGAAGGACCGGAACATGTTCCGGAAGCACCGGAACCTGTTCTGGAAGGACCGGAACCTGTTCTGGAAGGACCGGAACATGTTCCGGAACCACCGGAACATGTTCCGGAACCACCGGAACATGTTCCGGAACCACCGGAACATGTTCCGGAAGCGCCGGAACATGTTCCGGAAGCGCCGGAACATGTTCCGGAAGCGCCGGAAGCACCGGAACATGTTTCGGAAGCACCGGAACATGTTTCGGAAGCACCGGAACATGTTCCGGAAGCACCGGAACATGTTCCGGAAGCGCCGGAACATGTTCCGGAAGGACCGGAACATGTTTCGGAAGCACCGGAACATGTTCCGGAAGCACCGGAACATGTTCCGGAAGCGCCGGAACATGTTCTGGAAGGACCGGAACATGTTCCGGAAGCGCCGGAACATGTTCCGGAAGCGCCGGAACATTTTCCGGAAGGACCGGAACATGTTCCGGAAGCACCGGAACATGTTCCAGAAGCGCCGGAACATGTTCAGGAAGCACCGGAACACCTTCCGGAAGCGCCGGATCATATTCCGGAAGCGCCGGAACATGTTCCGGAAGCGCCGGAACATGTTCCGGAAGCGCCGGAACATGTTGCGGAAGCGCCGGAACACGTTCCGGAAGCGCCGGAACATGTTCCGGAAGCGCCGGAACATGTTCCGGAAGCGCCGGACAATGTTCCGGAAGGACCGGAACATGTTCCGGAAGCGCCGGAACATGTTCCGGAAGCGCCGGAACATGTTCCAGAAGCGCCGGAACATGTTCCGGAAGGACCGGAACATGTTCCGGAAGCACCGGAACATGTTCCAGAAGCGCCGGAACATGTTCAGGAAGCACCGGAACACCTTCCGGAAGCGCCGGATCATATTCCGGAAGCGCCGGAACATGTTCCGGAAGCGCCGGAACATGTTCCGGAAGCGCCGGAACATGTTGCGGAAGCGCCGGAACACGTTCCGGAAGCGCCGGAACATGTTCCGGAAGCGCCGGAACATGTTCCGGAAGCGCCGGACAATGTTCCGGAAGGACCGGAACATGTTCCGGAAGCGCCGGAACATGTTCCGGAAGCGCCGGAACATGTTCCAGAAGCGCCGGAACATGTTCCGGAAGGACCGGAACATGTTCCGGAAGCACCGGAACATGTTCCGGAAGCACGGGAACATGTTCCGGAAGGACCGGAACATGTTCCAGAAGCGCCGGAACATGTTCCGGAAGGACCGGAACATGTTCCGGAAGGACGGGAACATGTTCCGGAAGCACCGGAACATGTTCCGGAAGGACCGGAACATGTTCCGGAAGGACCGGAAGATGTTCCGGAAGCACCCGAACATGTTCCGGAAGCGCCGGAACATGTTCCGGAAGCTACGGAACATGTTCCGGAAGGACCGGAACATGTTCCGCAAGGACCGGAACATGTTCCGGAAGGACCGGAACATGTTCCTGAAGGATCGGAACATGTTCCGGAAGCACCGGAACATGTTCCGGAAGCGCCGGAACATGTTGCGGAAGCGCCGGAACATGTTCCGGAAGCGCCGGAACACGTTCCGGAAGCGCCGGAACACGTTCCGGAAGCGCCGGGACATGTTCCGGAAGCGCCGGACAATGTTCCGGAAGGACCGGAACATGTTCCGGAAGGACCGGAACATGTTCGAGAAGCGCCGGAACATGTTCTGGAAGCGCCGGAACATGTTCCGGAAGGACCGGAACATGTTCCGGAAGCACCGGAACATGTTCCGGAAGCACCGGAACATGTTCCGGAAGCGCCGGAACATGTTCCAGAAGCGCCGGAACATGTTCCGGAAGCACCGGAACATGTTCCGGAAGGACGGGAACATGTTCCGGAAGGACCGGAACATGTTCGGGAAGCGCCGGAACATGTTCCGGAAGGACCGGAACATGTTCCGGAAGGACCGGAACATGTTCGGGAAGCGCCGGAACACGTTCCGGAAGCGCCGGAACATGTTCCGGAAGGACCGGAACATGTTCCGGAAGCACCGGAACATGTTCCAGAAGCGCCGGAACATGTTCCGGAAGCGCCGGAACATGTTCCGCAAGGACCGGAACATGTTCCGCAAGGACCGGAACATGTTCCGGAAGGACCGGAACATGTTCAAGAAGCGCCGGAACATGTTCCGGAAGGACAGGAACATGTTCCGAAAGCGCCGGAACATGTTCCGGAAGCGCCGGAACATGTTCCGGAAGCACCGGAACATGTTCCGGAAGCGCCGGAACATGTTCAGGAAGCACCGGAACATGTTCCGGAAGCGCCGGATCATATTCCGGAAGCGCCGGAACATGTTCCGGAAGGACCGGAACATGTTCCGGAAGCACCGGAACATGTTCCGGAAGCACCGGAACATGTTCCGGAAGCGCCGGAACATGTTCCGCAAGCGAACATGTTCCGGAAGCGCCGGAACACGTTCCGGAAGCGCCGGAACATGTTCCGGAAGCGCCGGACAATGTTCCGGAAGGACCGGAACATGTTCCGGAAGGACCTGAACATGTTCCGGTGCTTCCGGAACATGTTCCGGAAGCACGGGAACATGTTCCGGAAGCGCCGGAACATGTTCCGGAAGCACCGGAACATGTTCCGGGAGCACCGGAACATGTTCCGGAAGGACCGGAACATGTTCCGGAAGCGCCGGAACATGTTCCGGAAGCGCCGGAACATGTTCCGGAAGGACAGGAACATGTTCCCGAAGCGCCGGAACATGTTCCGGAAGCGCCGGAACATGTTCCGGAAGCACCGGAACATGTTCCGGAAGCGCTGGAACATGTTCAGGAAGCACCGGAACATGTTCCGGAAGCGCCGGATCATATTCCGGAAGCGCCGGAACATGTTCCGGAAGGACCGGAACATGTTCCGGAAGGACCGTAACATGTTCCGGAAGGACCGGAACATGTTCCGGAAGCACCGGAACATGTTCCGGAAGCACCGGAACATGTTCCGGAAGCGCCGGAACATGTTCCGGAAGCGCCGGAACATCTTCCGGAAGCGCCGGACAATGTTCTGGAAGCACCGGAACATGTTCCGGAAGGCCCGGAACATGTTCCGGAAGCGCCGGAACATGTTCCGGAAGCGCCGGACAATGTTCCGGAAGGACCGGAACATGTTCCGGAACCACCGCAACATGTTCCGGTCATTCCGGAACATGTTCCGGAAGCACCGGAACATGTTCCGGAAGCGCCGGAACATGTTCCGGAAGGACCGGAACATGTTCTGCAAGGACCGGAACATGTTCCGGAAGCACCGGAACATGTTCCGGAAGCGCCGGAACATGTTCCGGAAGGACCGGAACATGTTCCGGAAGCGCCGGAACACGTTCCGGAAGCGCCGGAACATGTTCCGGAAGCGCCGGACAATGTTCCGGAAGGACCGGAACATGTTCCGGAACCACCGGAACATGTACCGGAAGGACCGGAACATGTTCCGGAAGCACCGGAACAGGTTCCGGAAGCGCCGGAACATGTTCCGGAAGCACCGGAACATGTTCCGGAAGCGCCGGAACATGTTCCGGAAGCGCCGGAACATGTTCCGGAAGGACCGGAACATGTTCCGCAAGGACCGGAACATGTTCCGGAAGGACTGGAACATGTTCCGGAAGCGCCGGAACATGTTCCGGAA
>CAXIWF010001914.1:0-16956 GCA_964036045.1 Eutreptiella sp. 'Long Island Sound 2002' | reverse complement strand
CAATTTTTTGAGTCAAAATTTTTTTTCTCGAATTCCAAATTTTCTCTTTTAAAAATAAATAAAACAAAAGATATCACATTGTCGTTTTCGTTTTCAAAATTAAAAAATACGAAACATACATTGCTAATAGATTTTCCCGGAAAACAAAGTAATATGCTCTGTAGAGAATCTAAAAAAAATGAGTTTTGTAGTAAAGTTTTTAATTTAAATTTGAATTCTTTTATATCAAATTCAAATGCAACTCCAATACTATTCTGAATTCTTTCAGAATCGGTTTTCTTGCAATGTAATTCATTTTGCGTAAGAAAATTTTTAAAAGTACCATTCTTTATTATAAAATCCCTTGAAGGAAAGACCGCATTTTGTTGCACCAAATCTAAAATATTCAACATAGAAATTAAATATTTTTTTCTTAATTTAATTCCCTTGGAATTAAAATTTAAATTCAAATTTTTTACATTAACAAAGAAATTCTTTTCCTTAATTATTAAATCAGCAAATAATATGCATAATCTCAAAACTTTTCGTAATTCAATATAAAAATTTTTATTTAAAACAATAAAATTTATGTCATGAAAGTAAAATTTAATTTCTTTTTTAAGAAACAAAAAAATTTTCATAATTGTCGAAAAAAGATAATCATCAGCTTTATACACAAAAAAAATTTCAGAACGTTTTTTCTGTAAATCCAAAAAATTATCGAAATAAATCATCAGATTTATCTCTTTTGCATTTCGAATAATAACGTCTCGAAGGCGTAATTTTTTAATTCTTAAATTATTTTTTAATTTTATTCTTTCTCTGGAACCATATTCTAAATCGACTAATCTTTCTTCTAAAAGCAAAATTGAGTTGAAATATTCGATAATATAATCTATCGCTTTTTCACTCCAGGGATAATTTTTTAGTTTTTCACATATTTCAGTTTGAACTCCATTTTCTTTCGATAAAATCAAGGCAATGCGTAAATAAAGACTATCTTCTAAAAAGCGATTCATAAAAAATTTTTATTTAAATTTTTTTTCATTTAAACCTTATTAAATTACTAATTGAAAAATCATTACTGTATCATTACTGTAATATTACAGTAATGATATGAGGGCAAAAAAAATTGGTGTAATCTCAATACACCAATTTTTTTTTATTTTATAATAAAAATTTATACAAAAATAAACTTACAGATTTTTTACAGCAAACCATTCATCATCAGATAAGAAAAAAGGTTTATTTTTTATCTTGTCCGAGCTGAGATAAGGGGCTCTTCTCGCAATTTCAGCCAGATCTTCCGAAAGTGCAGTCGGAATTTCAATCAAACCGGTATGTTCGTTATAAGCCGCTTGATTGACAACAAAATCAATAACAGTATCCGCTCGAAATTTATAGTCAACATTCCAATTTTGCACAGAAAGAACTCCAAGGCCGAGTTTATACAGAATAAGCTGAACTCTGTGAACTCGTATGCAAAATAGTTCAGAATTCGCAACTACGTTTCCCCCAAGAGAATAGAAAAAGTTTAAATTTAAGCTACAATCTTGAGGGACATAGTTTTCCTTAGCCTCTACTCGGGTACGAATATGAAGAATTAAGTTAAAAACACTTTTAAATATAGTAAGCCTTTGTTGAGAAGGGATAGAATTTTCATTCAAAATGGCTTTGTTAAGTTCAAACACAAATTGAAAATCGAAAAAAGAAGAACCATGGTTCACGAAATTACCCGAAGAATTCCTAAGAGGCTTCCATTTAAACCGAAGTACAGCGTTATCCGGTAGTGACATTAAACTTAGCTCAGAATTTTGCACAGAATTAATATTAAAACTATCATTTCGCCAGATTTGAAAGCAGGTCAAAACATCTTCAGCTTCTTTACCAGGAAGGGTAAGACTCACTTCATGCCAGGAAAAAATATGGTGAATACCAACAAAAAAATTATCATTTTCTCTACGTAATGTCGGAAAACCAAAGCTAATAGCCGCCAGCACAAATTGAAGATTTTTTGAAAGAATTTGCTTACTGATTTTAGTATATCTCTGCTTATAAACTGAAAGTAACTTTGCGACTTGTATCACTTCACTCCATGTGAAATCTAACTCTAAATAACGTAACGCGCGCGACCCTCGTCCAGGTTTAACACTGTCCAAATCATTAATGTTTAAGTGAAAAAGCTGTCGAATAGCTAGAAAATTAAGACAATATAATAAAAGTACCACATGGTATGTTAACTCAGTAGGACTAAAATTTCTATAAAAAACTTTATAATCGTCCGATTTAAGTTCATTTATCATACCAAAAACTACATCAAATGTAGAACTAAAAATTAAAGGTACCCCTACAGTTCTGTTAAATATTTCTACTTCAGAAGAGTTTTCTTCTCTATATTTTCTTGTAGTAAAAATATGAATGTTTTCGCGAAACCGGTCTGTTAAGATTTTCATATCCGGACTGAGTGAATCAAAATCAATTTCATTAGAAACCAAATCACTCCAACTGTTACCATCTTTTAATTGCGTAAGTTCTGTAAGAATATTTCGTAATTTTTTACCATAAAAGATAAAACTAATAAACATAAATATACAGTTTTTTTTTAAGTTCCCCTAAAGTACAAATAATACTCTAGGTTAATAAGATGATAACGTATAAAAAAGATATGTCCAAAATACGTTACAGTAATGTAAAAAAAGCTTTTTATTTTTTTTTTATTTTCTATGCTATGATCAATTAAGAATAGTTCTAAGGTACTTAAAAATATCAACACCAGGTTAAAAGTTACAGTAACGTTACTGTAATTTTAATCCAGTTATGCTAATTTCGAGGTCAACTATCCCCCCAAACGTTACTGTAACGTTACTGTAACGAATAAATGTTCTTAAAAGTTTTTTTGTTAACATGACTAAAAAAGAAAGTAAAAAATATATTTAATTCAATATTATGAATCCAATAAGTTATCAAAATCTAATAGAAAAAAAAGAATTTGCTGCCAAGAAAAATATTCCTTTAGCAGTTGTTGAATTAGTTCTAAAAAAATGGGGCGACGAAATCGGTTTAACAAAAATTGCAAATTATTCTTTTTTTAATGCCGAGCTGTTCATGATAGCATTGGATAAGGAATTGCAACACAACCATTCAAATAAAGAAAAAAGAAAAGTAAATCTTCATGAGAAAACGAAAAGTCAACACAATATTATACGAAAACTTCAAGTGATCTGCATGAGTAATCTTGAATTTATTAGTCAAATTTTCAATGAAAAAGAGATTATAGTAATTTTACAATGGAAATTAAGCGAAAATAACGAAAATTATAAAAATTATGCTAATTCTGATTTAAAAGAATCCGATGAATCCGATTCCGAAAAAAATGAATTTAATTCACCAAAAACAGATTCTTAATTAAAATATTAAATATTACACTATGAATAAAAAATTTGAATTTAAAAAACCTTATTTGGATCAATATTTAATTGAAAAAAACATAATTCCAGTTAAAATTTTAAAAAATGAAATAATAAATGAAATAATAAAAAAAAGAATTAAAAAGGCAAAAATTTTGCAGAATTGCTTAGAAAAAATATTGAATTTGGAAAAAAATTTAAACCAAAATCTTTTCAAGGAAAATTCGAATTTAGAAAAAGAACTTCAAATGTTTTTTTCCGAATATTATGTTTTTATAAATAATATTAATAAAGAAATTCTTACAGAATTAAAGGTAAAAGGCCAAAATAAAAATTTCTTCAAAGAAATTTATAAAGAAAGTCAAAAACAAAATAGAAATAATCCTAATTTTTTGAGTAAAGAAAATTATTATGTTTATACTGATATTATTCCTTGCCAATATGATTTCAATTCGCAATTAAAAAAAAATTATACTGGGACTATACCTCGTGTAAATCAAGTTTCGTACTCAAGCGGGAAAATCTCTTTATTGTATCTAGAAGGAGAATTTAAAGTTTTTTATTGGATGAACTTTGGCAAATTCATGATCGGTGATAAAAAAAAAGCTATAGTAAATATCGATTACCGTGCAATTTTTTTAAACATCATATTAAATTTTAATCGGATGTTTTTTCCTGAAAATTTTACTCCAGATAAAATTAATTGGGATGAAATTTACTCAGAGTTACCAAAAGAACTTTTAACAGAAAAAAAATTAAACAAAAATTTCATAAAAAGGAAAATATTGTCTATTATTTTTGGCGGCAGTTCAATCAGCCTTTACATGAAAAACTTTAATCCAAATGATATAAGCCCATACAAACGGCAAAAATTGCAAGAATTTATCAGCAATCACTATTTAATTCAAATAATTACACAAGTGACCAAAAAATTAGACGAAGAAAATTTTTTCCTAGGAGGTGAACTTCCCATTTTTGAAGAAGAAAAAAAATTTTCACGCAAGCCAGGGTTAATAAAAAAATCAAATAGAACCTTTTCTATTCTTGAAACCATAGAATCTTTACTCACAACATTTGTGAATTTAGAAATGTTACAACAAAAAAATTACATCCTACTTAGTTTGGAACACGATGGTATAATATCGTTAATAATTGGTGAAACAGATTTTAATCTTGACAAAAAAATAAAAAAAAAAATAAGTTTTATTACAAAATTAATATTCGGCCAACACGCAAAAACTTTTGAAATAAAAAAAGAAATCTGGTACGAAAAAAAGTAAAAAAAAATCTTAGAAATAAAATTATTTTTTAAGATTTTTTTTACTTTTTTACTAAAAAAATTACTGCATAGGATAAGCAATCAAAGAAATTTTTTTAGTAAAAAAGATTTTATAATTTTTTTCCAAAACAAAATGAGAGAGTTCGATTTGGGCTAAAGAAAATTCTCTTAAGCTATCGAAAGCATAAATTAAAAATAAATTATTTCTAGAACCATTGGATTCTTTTTTTTCCCCATGGAGAATGATAAAAGAATTTAAAACCAAAGTGGAGAAAGACTCATCTCCAGAAAAATTGTTCGCTTCCATCTGTGGAATGCTTTGTGAAAAAAAATCAAAATCTTCATTTAAATTAAATTTTAAGATTTTGTTTTTATAAAGATCCATTGAAATTTCCGTATAAAACATGGGAACTTTTTTACTTGCATTTGAAACTATGTCCAAAGGCAATGGTTCAAAAAACAAATCTGCATTAAAATTATTTTTTAATCCACATAATGTTTTCTGAAAATAAAAGGGCTCCGTGGATAAATTTTTTTTCTTCTTTTCTAGCCAGGAAAAAAAATCCATTCCAACTGGATCTGTAGTATTAAAGGTGAAAACTACAGACATAAAAAAAATTAAAATTGAAAAGATTATGTTCATGAGGCTGTAAAATTTTTTTTTTCGACCATAACATAACAACACATACACAACAATCATAACAAAAAAAAAAAAAAAAAAACAACACACAACACAACACACAATACAGCATTACATTAACATATCACATTACACATCACACACACACAATACAGCATTACATTATATCACATTACACATCACACACACACACAACACACACACACAATACAGCATTACATTATATCACATTACACATCACACACACACACAACACACACACACAATAATATAATACACACAACACAACACACAATACACACAACACAACACACACACACAATACAGCATTACATTATATCACATTACACATCACACACACACAATACAGCATTACATTATATCACATTACACATCACACACACACACAACACACACACAACACAACGCCACCACCACCCCCCCCCACCGACCCTACCCGTTCCCTATATATTAGGGGAAATTTTAGGAAAAGAAGCTTTTTAGATGTTTTGTTTGAGAGGGAGAAAAAAATCGACTAATACCTGAAACATTTTTCACCCGTTTTTAAATACCTGAAACAAAAACTTAAATAATTGATGCAATGTTACTGTAACATATACATGTGATTATCGCAGATTTGACTTTATAAAATACGTAAAATCTCATTTGGTTTCACCGCATTTTCGCTTGAAAATAAGCATTCCACAGATGGAAGCGAACAATTTTTTGAGTCAAAATTTTTTTTCTCGAATTCCAAATTTTCTCTTTTAAAAATAAATAAAACAAAAGATATCACATTGTCGTTTTCGTTTTCAAAATTAAAAAATACGAAACATACATTGCTAATAGATTTTCCCGGAAAACAAAGTAATATGCTCTGTAGAGAATCTAAAAAAAATGAGTTTTGTAGTAAAGTTTTTAATTTAAATTTGAATTCTTTTATATCAAATTCAAATGCAACTCCAATACTATTCTGAATTCTTTCAGAATCGGTTTTCTTGCAATGTAATTCATTTTGCGTAAGAAAATTTTTAAAAGTACCATTCTTTATTATAAAATCCCTTGAAGGAAAGACCGCATTTTGTTGCACCAAATCTAAAATATTCAACATAGAAATTAAATATTTTTTTCTTAATTTAATTCCCTTGGAATTAAAATTTAAATTCAAATTTTTTACATTAACAAAGAAATTCTTTTCCTTAATTATTAAATCAGCAAATAATATGCATAATCTCAAAACTTTTCGTAATTCAATATAAAAATTTTTATTTAAAACAATAAAATTTATGTCATGAAAGTAAAATTTAATTTCTTTTTTAAGAAACAAAAAAATTTTCATAATTGTCGAAAAAAGATAATCATCAGCTTTATACACAAAAAAAATTTCAGAACGTTTTTTCTGTAAATCCAAAAAATTATCGAAATAAATCATCAGATTTATCTCTTTTGCATTTCGAATAATAACGTCTCGAAGGCGTAATTTTTTAATTCTTAAATTATTTTTTAATTTTATTCTTTCTCTGGAACCATATTCTAAATCGACTAATCTTTCTTCTAAAAGCAAAATTGAGTTGAAATATTCGATAATATAATCTATCGCTTTTTCACTCCAGGGATAATTTTTTAGTTTTTCACATATTTCAGTTTGAACTCCATTTTCTTTCGATAAAATCAAGGCAATGCGTAAATAAAGACTATCTTCTAAAAAGCGATTCATAAAAAATTTTTATTTAAATTTTTTTTCATTTAAACCTTATTAAATTACTAATTGAAAAATCATTACTGTATCATTACTGTAATATTACAGTAATGATATGAGGGCAAAAAAAATTGGTGTAATCTCAATACACCAATTTTTTTTTATTTTATAATAAAAATTTATACAAAAATAAACTTACAGATTTTTTACAGCAAACCATTCATCATCAGATAAGAAAAAAGGTTTATTTTTTATCTTGTCCGAGCTGAGATAAGGGGCTCTTCTCGCAATTTCAGCCAGATCTTCCGAAAGTGCAGTCGGAATTTCAATCAAACCGGTATGTTCGTTATAAGCCGCTTGATTGACAACAAAATCAATAACAGTATCCGCTCGAAATTTATAGTCAACATTCCAATTTTGCACAGAAAGAACTCCAAGGCCGAGTTTATACAGAATAAGCTGAACTCTGTGAACTCGTATGCAAAATAGTTCAGAATTCGCAACTACGTTTCCCCCAAGAGAATAGAAAAAGTTTAAATTTAAGCTACAATCTTGAGGGACATAGTTTTCCTTAGCCTCTACTCGGGTACGAATATGAAGAATTAAGTTAAAAACACTTTTAAATATAGTAAGCCTTTGTTGAGAAGGGATAGAATTTTCATTCAAAATGGCTTTGTTAAGTTCAAACACAAATTGAAAATCGAAAAAAGAAGAACCATGGTTCACGAAATTACCCGAAGAATTCCTAAGAGGCTTCCATTTAAACCGAAGTACAGCGTTATCCGGTAGTGACATTAAACTTAGCTCAGAATTTTGCACAGAATTAATATTAAAACTATCATTTCGCCAGATTTGAAAGCAGGTCAAAACATCTTCAGCTTCTTTACCAGGAAGGGTAAGACTCACTTCATGCCAGGAAAAAATATGGTGAATACCAACAAAAAAATTATCATTTTCTCTACGTAATGTCGGAAAACCAAAGCTAATAGCCGCCAGCACAAATTGAAGATTTTTTGAAAGAATTTGCTTACTGATTTTAGTATATCTCTGCTTATAAACTGAAAGTAACTTTGCGACTTGTATCACTTCACTCCATGTGAAATCTAACTCTAAATAACGTAACGCGCGCGACCCTCGTCCAGGTTTAACACTGTCCAAATCATTAATGTTTAAGTGAAAAAGCTGTCGAATAGCTAGAAAATTAAGACAATATAATAAAAGTACCACATGGTATGTTAACTCAGTAGGACTAAAATTTCTATAAAAAACTTTATAATCGTCCGATTTAAGTTCATTTATCATACCAAAAACTACATCAAATGTAGAACTAAAAATTAAAGGTACCCCTACAGTTCTGTTAAATATTTCTACTTCAGAAGAGTTTTCTTCTCTATATTTTCTTGTAGTAAAAATATGAATGTTTTCGCGAAACCGGTCTGTTAAGATTTTCATATCCGGACTGAGTGAATCAAAATCAATTTCATTAGAAACCAAATCACTCCAACTGTTACCATCTTTTAATTGCGTAAGTTCTGTAAGAATATTTCGTAATTTTTTACCATAAAAGATAAAACTAATAAACATAAATATACAGTTTTTTTTTAAGTTCCCCTAAAGTACAAATAATACTCTAGGTTAATAAGATGATAACGTATAAAAAAGATATGTCCAAAATACGTTACAGTAATGTAAAAAAAGCTTTTTATTTTTTTTTTATTTTCTATGCTATGATCAATTAAGAATAGTTCTAAGGTACTTAAAAATATCAACACCAGGTTAAAAGTTACAGTAACGTTACTGTAATTTTAATCCAGTTATGCTAATTTCGAGGTCAACTATCCCCCCAAACGTTACTGTAACGTTACTGTAACGAATAAATGTTCTTAAAAGTTTTTTTGTTAACATGACTAAAAAAGAAAGTAAAAAATATATTTAATTCAATATTATGAATCCAATAAGTTATCAAAATCTAATAGAAAAAAAAGAATTTGCTGCCAAGAAAAATATTCCTTTAGCAGTTGTTGAATTAGTTCTAAAAAAATGGGGCGACGAAATCGGTTTAACAAAAATTGCAAATTATTCTTTTTTTAATGCCGAGCTGTTCATGATAGCATTGGATAAGGAATTGCAACACAACCATTCAAATAAAGAAAAAAGAAAAGTAAATCTTCATGAGAAAACGAAAAGTCAACACAATATTATACGAAAACTTCAAGTGATCTGCATGAGTAATCTTGAATTTATTAGTCAAATTTTCAATGAAAAAGAGATTATAGTAATTTTACAATGGAAATTAAGCGAAAATAACGAAAATTATAAAAATTATGCTAATTCTGATTTAAAAGAATCCGATGAATCCGATTCCGAAAAAAATGAATTTAATTCACCAAAAACAGATTCTTAATTAAAATATTAAATATTACACTATGAATAAAAAATTTGAATTTAAAAAACCTTATTTGGATCAATATTTAATTGAAAAAAACATAATTCCAGTTAAAATTTTAAAAAATGAAATAATAAATGAAATAATAAAAAAAAGAATTAAAAAGGCAAAAATTTTGCAGAATTGCTTAGAAAAAATATTGAATTTGGAAAAAAATTTAAACCAAAATCTTTTCAAGGAAAATTCGAATTTAGAAAAAGAACTTCAAATGTTTTTTTCCGAATATTATGTTTTTATAAATAATATTAATAAAGAAATTCTTACAGAATTAAAGGTAAAAGGCCAAAATAAAAATTTCTTCAAAGAAATTTATAAAGAAAGTCAAAAACAAAATAGAAATAATCCTAATTTTTTGAGTAAAGAAAATTATTATGTTTATACTGATATTATTCCTTGCCAATATGATTTCAATTCGCAATTAAAAAAAAATTATACTGGGACTATACCTCGTGTAAATCAAGTTTCGTACTCAAGCGGGAAAATCTCTTTATTGTATCTAGAAGGAGAATTTAAAGTTTTTTATTGGATGAACTTTGGCAAATTCATGATCGGTGATAAAAAAAAAGCTATAGTAAATATCGATTACCGTGCAATTTTTTTAAACATCATATTAAATTTTAATCGGATGTTTTTTCCTGAAAATTTTACTCCAGATAAAATTAATTGGGATGAAATTTACTCAGAGTTACCAAAAGAACTTTTAACAGAAAAAAAATTAAACAAAAATTTCATAAAAAGGAAAATATTGTCTATTATTTTTGGCGGCAGTTCAATCAGCCTTTACATGAAAAACTTTAATCCAAATGATATAAGCCCATACAAACGGCAAAAATTGCAAGAATTTATCAGCAATCACTATTTAATTCAAATAATTACACAAGTGACCAAAAAATTAGACGAAGAAAATTTTTTCCTAGGAGGTGAACTTCCCATTTTTGAAGAAGAAAAAAAATTTTCACGCAAGCCAGGGTTAATAAAAAAATCAAATAGAACCTTTTCTATTCTTGAAACCATAGAATCTTTACTCACAACATTTGTGAATTTAGAAATGTTACAACAAAAAAATTACATCCTACTTAGTTTGGAACACGATGGTATAATATCGTTAATAATTGGTGAAACAGATTTTAATCTTGACAAAAAAATAAAAAAAAAAATAAGTTTTATTACAAAATTAATATTCGGCCAACACGCAAAAACTTTTGAAATAAAAAAAGAAATCTGGTACGAAAAAAAGTAAAAAAAAATCTTAGAAATAAAATTATTTTTTAAGATTTTTTTTACTTTTTTACTAAAAAAATTACTGCATAGGATAAGCAATCAAAGAAATTTTTTTAGTAAAAAAGATTTTATAATTTTTTTCCAAAACAAAATGAGAGAGTTCGATTTGGGCTAAAGAAAATTCTCTTAAGCTATCGAAAGCATAAATTAAAAATAAATTATTTCTAGAACCATTGGATTCTTTTTTTTCCCCATGGAGAATGATAAAAGAATTTAAAACCAAAGTGGAGAAAGACTCATCTCCAGAAAAATTGTTCGCTTCCATCTGTGGAATGCTTTGTGAAAAAAAATCAAAATCTTCATTTAAATTAAATTTTAAGATTTTGTTTTTATAAAGATCCATTGAAATTTCCGTATAAAACATGGGAACTTTTTTACTTGCATTTGAAACTATGTCCAAAGGCAATGGTTCAAAAAACAAATCTGCATTAAAATTATTTTTTAATCCACATAATGTTTTCTGAAAATAAAAGGGCTCCGTGGATAAATTTTTTTTCTTCTTTTCTAGCCAGGAAAAAAAATCCATTCCAACTGGATCTGTAGTATTAAAGGTGAAAACTACAGACATAAAAAAAATTAAAATTGAAAAGATTATGTTCATGAGGCTGTAAAATTTTTTTTTTCGACCATAACATAACAACACATACACAACAATCATAACAAAAAAAAAAAAAAAAAAACAACACACAACACAACACACAATACAGCATTACATTAACATATCACATTACACATCACACACACACAATACAGCATTACATTATATCACATTACACATCACACACACACACAACACACACACACAATACAGCATTACATTATATCACATTACACATCACACACACACACAACACACACACACAATAATATAATACACACAACACAACACACAATACACACAACACAACACACACACACAATACAGCATTACATTATATCACATTACACATCACACACACACAATACAGCATTACATTATATCACATTACACATCACACACACACACAACACACACACAACACAACGCCACCACCACCCCCCCCCACCGACCCTACCCGTTCCCTATATATTAGGGGAAATTTTAGGAAAAGAAGCTTTTTAGATGTTTTGTTTGAGAGGGAGAAAAAAATCGACTAATACCTGAAACATTACATAATATCACATTACACATCACACACACACACAACACACACACAACACAACGCCACCACCACCCCCCCCCACCGACCCTACCCGTTCCCTATATATTAGGGGAAATTTTAGGAAAAGAAGCTTTTTAGATGTTTTGTTTGAGAGGGAGAAAAAAATCGACTAATACCTGAAACATTTTTCACCCGTTTTTAAATACCTGAAACAAAAACTTAAATAATTGATGCAATGTTACTGTAACATATACATGTGATTATCGCAGATTTGACTTTATAAAATACGTAAAATCTCATTTGGTTTCACCGCATTTTCGCTTGAAAATAAGCATTCCACAGATGGAAGCGAACAATTTTTTGAGTCAAAATTTTTTTTCTCGAATTCCAAATTTTCTCTTTTAAAAATAAATAAAACAAAAGATATCACATTGTCGTTTTCGTTTTCAAAATTAAAAAATACGAAACATACATTGCTAATAGATTTTCCCGGAAAACAAAGTAATATGCTCTGTAGAGAATCTAAAAAAAATGAGTTTTGTAGTAAAGTTTTTAATTTAAATTTGAATTCTTTTATATCAAATTCAAATGCAACTCCAATACTATTCTGAATTCTTTCAGAATCGGTTTTCTTGCAATGTAATTCATTTTGCGTAAGAAAATTTTTAAAAGTACCATTCTTTATTATAAAATCCCTTGAAGGAAAGACCGCATTTTGTTGCACCAAATCTAAAATATTCAACATAGAAATTAAATATTTTTTTCTTAATTTAATTCCCTTGGAATTAAAATTTAAATTCAAATTTTTTACATTAACAAAGAAATTCTTTTCCTTAATTATTAAATCAGCAAATAATATGCATAATCTCAAAACTTTTCGTAATTCAATATAAAAATTTTTATTTAAAACAATAAAATTTATGTCATGAAAGTAAAATTTAATTTCTTTTTTAAGAAACAAAAAAATTTTCATAATTGTCGAAAAAAGATAATCATCAGCTTTATACACAAAAAAAATTTCAGAACGTTTTTTCTGTAAATCCAAAAAATTATCGAAATAAATCATCAGATTTATCTCTTTTGCATTTCGAATAATAACGTCTCGAAGGCGTAATTTTTTAATTCTTAAATTATTTTTTAATTTTATTCTTTCTCTGGAACCATATTCTAAATCGACTAATCTTTCTTCTAAAAGCAAAATTGAGTTGAAATATTCGATAATATAATCTATCGCTTTTTCACTCCAGGGATAATTTTTTAGTTTTTCACATATTTCAGTTTGAACTCCATTTTCTTTCGATAAAATCAAGGCAATGCGTAAATAAAGACTATCTTCTAAAAAGCGATTCATAAAAAATTTTTATTTAAATTTTTTTTCATTTAAACCTTATTAAATTACTAATTGAAAAATCATTACTGTATCATTACTGTAATATTACAGTAATGATATGAGGGCAAAAAAAATTGGTGTAATCTCAATACACCAATTTTTTTTTATTTTATAATAAAAATTTATACAAAAATAAACTTACAGATTTTTTACAGCAAACCATTCATCATCAGATAAGAAAAAAGGTTTATTTTTTATCTTGTCCGAGCTGAGATAAGGGGCTCTTCTCGCAATTTCAGCCAGATCTTCCGAAAGTGCAGTCGGAATTTCAATCAAACCGGTATGTTCGTTATAAGCCGCTTGATTGACAACAAAATCAATAACAGTATCCGCTCGAAATTTATAGTCAACATTCCAATTTTGCACAGAAAGAACTCCAAGGCCGAGTTTATACAGAATAAGCTGAACTCTGTGAACTCGTATGCAAAATAGTTCAGAATTCGCAACTACGTTTCCCCCAAGAGAATAGAAAAAGTTTAAATTTAAGCTACAATCTTGAGGGACATAGTTTTCCTTAGCCTCTACTCGGGTACGAATATGAAGAATTAAGTTAAAAACACTTTTAAATATAGTAAGCCTTTGTTGAGAAGGGATAGAATTTTCATTCAAAATGGCTTTGTTAAGTTCAAACACAAATTGAAAATCGAAAAAAGAAGAACCATGGTTCACGAAATTACCCGAAGAATTCCTAAGAGGCTTCCATTTAAACCGAAGTACAGCGTTATCCGGTAGTGACATTAAACTTAGCTCAGAATTTTGCACAGAATTAATATTAAAACTATCATTTCGCCAGATTTGAAAGCAGGTCAAAACATCTTCAGCTTCTTTACCAGGAAGGGTAAGACTCACTTCATGCCAGGAAAAAATATGGTGAATACCAACAAAAAAATTATCATTTTCTCTACGTAATGTCGGAAAACCAAAGCTAATAGCCGCCAGCACAAATTGAAGATTTTTTGAAAGAATTTGCTTACTGATTTTAGTATATCTCTGCTTATAAACTGAAAGTAACTTTGCGACTTGTATCACTTCACTCCATGTGAAATCTAACTCTAAATAACGTAACGCGCGCGACCCTCGTCCAGGTTTAACACTGTCCAAATCATTAATGTTTAAGTGAAAAAGCTGTCGAATAGCTAGAAAATTAAGACAATATAATAAAAGTACCACATGGTATGTTAACTCAGTAGGACTAAAATTTCTATAAAAAACTTTATAATCGTCCGATTTAAGTTCATTTATCATACCAAAAACTACATCAAATGTAGAACTAAAAATTAAAGGTACCCCTACAGTTCTGTTAAATATTTCTACTTCAGAAGAGTTTTCTTCTCTATATTTTCTTGTAGTAAAAATATGAATGTTTTCGCGAAACCGGTCTGTTAAGATTTTCATATCCGGACTGAGTGAATCAAAATCAATTTCATTAGAAACCAAATCACTCCAACTGTTACCATCTTTTAATTGCGTAAGTTCTGTAAGAATATTTCGTAATTTTTTACCATAAAAGATAAAACTAATAAACATAAATATACAGTTTTTTTTTAAGTTCCCCTAAAGTACAAATAATACTCTAGGTTAATAAGATGATAACGTATAAAAAAGATATGTCCAAAATACGTTACAGTAATGTAAAAAAAGCTTTTTATTTTTTTTTTATTTTCTATGCTATGATCAATTAAGAATAGTTCTAAGGTACTTAAAAATATCAACACCAGGTTAAAAGTTACAGTAACGTTACTGTAATTTTAATCCAGTTATGCTAATTTCGAGGTCAACTATCCCCCCAAACGTTACTGTAACGTTACTGTAACGAATAAATGTTCTTAAAAGTTTTTTTGTTAACATGACTAAAAAAGAAAGTAAAAAATATATTTAATTCAATATTATGAATCCAATAAGTTATCAAAATCTAATAGAAAAAAAAGAATTTGCTGCCAAGAAAAATATTCCTTTAGCAGTTGTTGAATTAGTTCTAAAAAAATGGGGCGACGAAATCGGTTTAACAAAAATTGCAAATTATTCTTTTTTTAATGCCGAGCTGTTCATGATAGCATTGGATAAGGAATTGCAACACAACCATTCAAATAAAGAAAAAAGAAAAGTAAATCTTCATGAGAAAACGAAAAGTCAACACAATATTATACGAAAACTTCAAGTGATCTGCATGAGTAATCTTGAATTTATTAGTCAAATTTTCAATGAAAAAGAGATTATAGTAATTTTACAATGGAAATTAAGCGAAAATAACGAAAATTATAAAAATTATGCTAATTCTGATTTAAAAGAATCCGATGAATCCGATTCCGAAAAAAATGAATTTAATTCACCAAAAACAGATTCTTAATTAAAATATTAAATATTACACTATGAATAAAAAATTTGAATTTAAAAAACCTTATTTGGATCAATATTTAATTGAAAAAAACATAATTCCAGTTAAAATTTTAAAAAATGAAATAATAAATGAAATAATAAAAAAAAGAATTAAAAAGGCAAAAATTTTGCAGAATTGCTTAGAAAAAATATTGAATTTGGAAAAAAATTTAAACCAAAATCTTTTCAAGGAAAATTCGAATTTAGAAAAAGAACTTCAAATGTTTTTTTCCGAATATTATGTTTTTATAAATAATATTAATAAAGAAATTCTTACAGAATTAAAGGTAAAAGGCCAAAATAAAAATTTCTTCAAAGAAATTTATAAAGAAAGTCAAAAACAAAATAGAAATAATCCTAATTTTTTGAGTAAAGAAAATTATTATGTTTATACTGATATTATTCCTTGCCAATATGATTTCAATTCGCAATTAAAAAAAAATTATACTGGGACTATACCTCGTGTAAATCAAGTTTCGTACTCAAGCGGGAAAATCTCTTTATTGTATCTAGAAGGAGAATTTAAAGTTTTTTATTGGATGAACTTTGGCAAATTCATGATCGGTGATAAAAAAAAAGCTATAGTAAATATCGATTACCGTGCAATTTTTTTAAACATCATATTAAATTTTAATCGGATGTTTTTTCCTGAAAATTTTACTCCAGATAAAATTAATTGGGATGAAATTTACTCAGAGTTACCAAAAGAACTTTTAACAGAAAAAAAATTAAACAAAAATTTCATAAAAAGGAAAATATTGTCTATTATTTTTGGCGGCAGTTCAATCAGCCTTTACATGAAAAACTTTAATCCAAATGATATAAGCCCATACAAACGGCAAAAATTGCAAGAATTTATCAGCAATCACTATTTAATTCAAATAATTACACAAGTGACCAAAAAATTAGACGAAGAAAATTTTTTCCTAGGAGGTGAACTTCCCATTTTTGAAGAAGAAAAAAAATTTTCACGCAAGCCAGGGTTAATAAAAAAATCAAATAGAACCTTTTCTATTCTTGAAACCATAGAATCTTTACTCACAACATTTGTGAATTTAGAAATGTTACAACAAAAAAATTACATCCTACTTAGTTTGGAACACGATGGTATAATATCGTTAATAATTGGTGAAACAGATTTTAATCTTGACAAAAAAATAAAAAAAAAAATAAGTTTTATTACAAAATTAATATTCGGCCAACACGCAAAAACTTTTGAAATAAAAAAAGAAATCTGGTACGAAAAAAAGTAAAAAAAAATCTTAGAAATAAAATTATTTTTTAAGATTTTTTTTACTTTTTTACTAAAAAAATTAC
>CAXIWF010001913.1:0-71159 GCA_964036045.1 Eutreptiella sp. 'Long Island Sound 2002' | reverse complement strand
CAAACGTCTGTCATCCACCCCCCCCCCTCCCCTCGAACGGTCTGTCCAGCCCATCCCCCCCCCCCCTCCCCACCCCCCCCCGAACGTCTGTCATCCCCCCCCCCCCCCCCCAAACGTCTGTCATCCGGCCCCCCCCCCTCGAACAGTCTGTCCAGCCCCCCCCCCCCCCCCCCCCCCCCCCCCCAACAACGGTCTGACAGGCCCCCCCCCCACCCCCCCCCCCCGAACGTCTGTCATCCCCCCCCCCCCCCCCCAAACGTCTGTCATCCACCCCCCCCCCCCCCCTCGAACGGTCTGTCCAGCCCCCCCCCCCCCCCCCTCCAACAACGGTCTGACACGCCCCCCCCCCACCCCCCCCCCCCCCCCGAACGTCTGTCATCCCCCCCCCCCCCCCAAACGTCTGTCATCCACCCCCCCCCCCCCTCGAACGGTCTGTCCAGCCCCCCCCCCCCCCCCAACAACGTCTGACACGCCCCCCCCCCCACCCCCCCCCCCCCCCCCGAACGTCTGTCATCCCCCCCCCCCCCCCCCCCCCCAAACGTCTGTCATCCACCCCCCCCCCCCCTCGAACGGTCTCTCCAGCCCCCCCCCCCCCCCCCCCCCCCCCCCCCCCCCCACCAACGGTCTGACACGCCCCCCCCCAACCCCCCCCCGAACGTCTGTCATCCCCCCCCCCCCCCCCCCTCGAACGGTCTGTCCAGCCCCCCCCCCCCCAAACAACGGTTTGACACGCCCCCCCCCCACCCCCCCCCCCCCCCCCCCCCGCCACCGCGCTGCGCGCTCTTTCAAAGAGCCGGACGCGCCGCTGCGCCGCGCGCTCTTTCAGAGAGCCGGACGCGCCGCCGCGCCGCGCGCTTTTTCAGAGAGCCGGACGCGTCGCCGCGCCGCGCGCTTTTCAAGAGCCGGATGCTTCCCCCCCCCCCTCCCCGCCACCGCACCGCGCGCTTTTGCAGAGAGCCGGACTCCAACGGTCTGTCTGTCACCCCCCCCCCCCCCCCCCCCCCCCCGAACGTCTGTCATCCCCCCCCCCCCCAAACGCCTGTCATCCATTCCCCCCCCCCCCCTCGAACGGTCTGTCCAGCCCCCCCCCCCCCCCCCCTTCCAACGGTCTAACACGCCCCCCCCCACCCCCCCCCCCCCCCCCCCCCCCCGCCGACGCGCTGCGCGCTCTTTCAAAGAGCCGGACGCGCCGCTGCGCCGCGCGCTCTTTCAGAGAGCCGGACGCACCGCCGCGCCGCGCGCTTTTTCAGAGAGCCGGACGCGTCGCCGCGCCGCGCGCTTTTCAAGAGCCGGATGCTTCCCCCCCCCCTCCCCGCCACCGCACCGCGCGCTCTTGCAGAGAGCCGGACTCCAACGGTCTGTCATCCCCACCCCCCTTCCAACGGTCTGTCAGCCCCCCCCTCCCCCCCCAGCCCCCCCCCCCCCCCCCCCCCAACAACAACGGTCTGACACGCCCCCCCCCCCCCCCCCCCCCCCCCCCCCCTTCAAACGGTCTGTCAGCCCCCCGCCCCAACGTCTGTCACGCCCCCCCCCCCCCCCCCCCCCCCCCCCACCGCGCCGCGAGCTTTTTTAGAAAGCCGGACGCGCCGCCGCCCGCGCGCTTTTTCAGAGTGCCGGACGCGCCGCCGCGCCGCGCGCTTTTTCAAAGAGCCGGACGCGCCGCCGCGCCGCGCGCTTTTTCAGAGTGCCGGACGCGCTGCCGCGCCGCACGCATTTTAAGAGCCGGACGCGCCGCCGCGCCGCGCGCTTTTTGCCCCCCCCCCGCCCCAATGGTCTGTCACGCCCCCCCAACCCGAGGTCGATGAAGCCCCCCCCCCGCCCCCCCCCTCCAACGGTCTGTCAGCCCTCCCCCCCCTCCCCGCCGCCGCGCCGCGCGCTTTTTAAGAGCCGGACGCGCCGCCGCGCCGCGCGCTTTTTCGGAGGGCCGGACACGTTGCCGCGGTCTCCAACAGGTTGTGCCCCCCCACCCATCCCCCCGGCCACCGCACCGCGCGCTTTAGCCCCCCCCCACCCCCCCCCCCCCCGCCTCAATGGTCTGTCAAGCCCCCCGCCCCCCAAGGTCTGTCACCCCCCCCCCTCCCCGCCACCGCACCGCGCGCTTTTTTACAGAGCCGGACGCGCCGCCGCGCCGCGCGCTTTTTAAGAGCCGGTCGCGCCGCCGCGCCGCGCGCTTTTGCAGCGAGCCGAACGCGCCGCCGCGCCGCGCGCTTTTTAGGAGCCGGACGCGCCGCCGTGCCGCGCGCTCTTTCAGAGAGCCGGACGCGCCGCGGCGAGCGCGCTTTTTCAGAGAGCCGGACGCGCCGCCGCGCCGCGCGCTTTTTCAGAGAGCCGGAGGCGCGGCCGCGCCGCGCGCTTTTTTAGAGAGCCGGAGGCGAGAGTTCTCGTTTTGTGGAGAACGGGAATCGGAGAAAATTTTTTTTTTTATCCGAGAATTCTCGTTTTGTGGCAAACGAGAATCGGAGAATTTTTTTTTTTTTTTTTTATCCGAGAATTCTCGTTTTGTGGAAAACGAGAATCGGAGAAATTTTTTTTGTTTTATCCGAGAATTCTCGGGTTTGTGGAAAACGAGAATCGGAGAAATTTTTTTTTTTTTTTCTTTAATGCGAGAGTTCTCGTTTTGTGGAGAACGGGAATCGGAGAAATTTTTTTTTTTTATCCGAGAATTCTCGTTTTGTGGCAAACGAGAATCGGAGAATTTTTTTTTTTTTTTTTTATCCGAGAATTCTCGTTTTGTGGAAAACGAGAATCGGAGAAATTTTTTTTTTTTTTATCCGAGAATTCTCGTTTTGTGGAAAACGAGAATCGGAAAAAAAAAAATTTTTTTAACTTTTTATCGGAGAATTCTCGTTTTGTGGAAAACCAGAATCGGAGGAATTTTTTTTTTTTTTATTCGAGAAGTCTCGTTTTGTGGAAAACGAGAATCGGAGAAATTTTTTTCTGTTTTTTTTTTTATCCGAGAATTCTTGTTTTGTGGAAAACGAGAATCGGAGAAATTTTTTTTTCTTTTTTTTTATCCGAGAATTCTCGTTTTGTGGAAAACCAGAATCGGAGAAATTTTTTTTTTTTTATCCGAGAATTCTCGTTTTGTGAAAAACGAGCATCGGAGAAATTTATTTTTTTTTTTACCCGAGAATTCTCGTTTTGTGGAAAACGAGAATCGGAGAAAATTTTTTTTATTTTTTTTTTTTATCCGAGAATTCTCGTTTTGTGGAAAACCAGAATCGGAAAAAAAAAATTTTTTTTTCTTTATCGGAGAATTCTCGTTTTGTGGAAAACGAGAATCGGAGAAATTCTTTTTTTTTTTTATCCGAGACTTCTCGTTTTGTGGAAAACGAGAATCGGAGAAATGTTTTTTTTTTCTTATCTTTATCCGAGAATTCTCGTTTTGTGGAAAACGAGAATCGGAGAAATTTTTTTTTTTTTTTATCCGAGAATTCTCATTTTGTGGAAAACGAGAATCGGAGAAAATTTTTTTTTTAACTTTTTATCGGCGAATTCTCGTTTTGTGGAAAACAAGAATCGGAGGAATTTTTTTTTTTTTTATTCGAGAATTCTCGATGTCCGGGAAACCAGAATCGGAGAAATTTTTTTTTTTTTTTATCCGAGAATTCTCAGGTTTGTGGAAAACGAGAATCGGAGAAATTTTTTTTTTTTTGTATCCGAGAAGTCTCGTTTTGTGGAAAACGAGAATCGGAGAAATTTTTTTTTTTTTTATCCGAGAATTCTCGTTCTGTGGAAAACAAGAATCGGAGAAATTTTTTTTTTTTTCTCTTATCCGAGAATTCTCGTTTTCTGGAAAACCAGAATCGGGGAAATTTTTTTTTTTTTTTTATTCCGAGAATTCTCGTTTTGTGGAAAACGAGAATCGGAGAAATTTTTTTCTTTTTTTTTTTTTTATCCGAGACTTCTCGTTTTGTGGAAAACGAGAATCGGAGAAATTTTTTTTTTTTTTTATGCGAGAATTCTCGTTTTGTGGAAAACCAGAATCGGAGAATTTTTTTTTTTTTTTTATCCGAGAATTCTCGTTTTGTGAAAAACGAGCATCGGAGAAATTTATTTTTTTTTTACCCGAGAATTCTCGTTTTGTGGAAAACGAGAATCGGAGAAAATTTTTTTTATTTTTTTTTTTATCCGAGAATTCTCGTTTTGTGGAAAACCAGAATCGGAAAAAAAAATTTTTTTTTCTTTATCCGAGAATTCTCGTTTTGTGGAAAACGAGAATCGGAGAAATTGTTTTTTTTTTTTATCCGAGACTTCTCGTTTTGTGGAAAACGAGAATCGGAGAAATTTTTTTTTTTTTCTTATTTTTATCCGAGAATTCTCGTTCTGTGGAAAACGAGAATCGGAGAAATTTTTTTTTTTTTTTATCCGAGAATTCTCGTTTTGTGGAAAACGAGAATCGGAGAAAAAATTTTTTTTTAACTTTTTATCGGCGAATTCTCGTTTTGTGGAAAACCAGAATCGGAGGAATTTTTTTTTTTTTTTTCGAGAATTCTCGATGTCCGGGAAACCAGAATCGGAGAAATTTTTTTTTTTTTTTTTTTCCGAGAATTCTCAGGTTTGTGGAAAACGAGAATCGGAGAAATTTTTTTTTTTTTGTATCCGAGAAGTCTCGTTTTGTGGAAAACGAGAATCGGAGAAATTTTTTTTTTTTTTTATCCGAGAATTCTCGTTCTGTGGAAAACGAGAATCGGAGAAATTTTTTTTTTTTTATCCGAGAATTCTCGGGTTTGTGGAAAACGAGAATCGGAGAAATTTTTTTTTTTTTTTTTTTCAATGCGAGAGTTCTCGTTTTGTGGAAAACGGGAATCGGAGAAATTTTATTTTTTTTTTTTGTTATGCGAAAATCTCGTTTTGTGGAAAACCAGAATCGCAGAAATTTTTTTTTTTTTTTTATCCGAGAATTCTCGTTTTGTGGAAAACGAGAATCGGAGAAATTTTTTTTTTTTTTTTTATCCGAGAATTTTCGTTTTGTGGAAAACGAGAATCGGAGAAATTTTTTTTTTTTTTATCCGAGAATTCTCGTTTTCTGGAAAACGAGAATCGGAAAAGAAAATTTTTTTTTTAACTTTTTATCGGAGAATTCTCGTTTTGTGGAAAACCAGAATCGGAGGAATTTTTTTTTTTTTTTATTCGAGAAGTCTCGTTTTGTGGAAAACGAGAATCGGAGAAATTTTTTTCTGTTTTTTTTTTTTATCCGAGAATTCTTGTTTTGTGGAAAACGAGAATCGGAGAAAAATTTTTTTTTAACTTTTTATCGGCGAATTCTCGTTTTGTGGAAAACCAGAATCGGAGGAATTTTTTTTTTTTTTTTATTCGAGAATTCTCGATATCCGGGAAACCAGAATCGGAGAAATTTCTTTTTTTTTTTTTTTATCCGAGAATTCTCAGGTTTGTGGAAAACGAGAATCGGAGAAATTTTTTTTTTTTTTTTCATCCGAGAATTCTCGTTTTGTGGAAAACCAGAATCGGAGAAATTTTTTGTTTTTTTATCCGAGAATTCTCGTTTTGTGAAAAACGAGCATCGGAGAAATTTATTTTTTTTTTTACCCGAGAATTCTCGTTTTGTGGAAAACGAGAATCGGAGAAAATTTTTTTTATTTTTTTTTTTATCCGAGAATTCTCGTTTTGTGGAAAACCAGAATCGGAAAAAAAAAATTTTTTTTTCTTTATCCGAGAATTCTCGTTTTGTGGAAAACGAGAATCGGAGAAATTTTTTTTTTTCTTATTTTTATCCGAGAATTCTCGTTTTGTGGAAAACGAGAATCGGAGAAATTTTTTTTTTTTTTTATCCGAGAATTCTCGTTTTGTGGAAAACGAGAATCGGAGAAAAATTTTTTTTTAACTTTTTATCGGCGAATTCTCGTTTTGTGGAAAACCAGAATCGGAGGAATTTTTTTTTTTTTTTTATTCGAGAATTCTCGATATCCGGGAAACCAGAATCGGAGAAATTTCTTTTTTTTTTTTTTTATCCGAGAATTCTCAGGTTTGTGGAAAACGAGAATCGGAGAAATTTTTTTTTTTTTTTTTTGTATCCGAGAAGTCTCGTTTTGTGGAAAACGAGAATCGGAGAAATTTTTTTTTTTTTATCCGAGAATTCTCGTTCTGTGGAAAACGAGAATCGGAGAAATTTTTTTTTTTTTTCTTTTATCCGAGAATTCTCGTGTTCTGGAAAACCAGAATCGGGGAAATTTTTTTTTTTTTTATTCCGAGAATTCTCGTTTTGTGGAAAACGAGAATCGGAGAAATTTTTTTCTTTTTTTTTTTTTTATCCGAGAATTCTCGTTTTGTGAAAAACGAGCATCGGAGAAATTTATTTTTTTTTTACCCGAGAATTCTCGTTTTGTGGAAAACGAGAATCGGAGAAAATTTTTTTTATTTTTTTTCTTTATCCGAGAATTCTCGTTTTGTGGAAAACCAGAATCGGAAAAAAAATTTTTTTTTTTCTTTATCCGAGAATTCTCGTTTTGTGGAAAACCAGAATCAGAGGAATTTTTTTTTTTTTTTATTCGAGAATTCTCGATGTCCGGAAAACCAGAATCGGAGAAATTTTTTTTTTTTTTTTTATCCGAGAATTCTCAGGTTTTTGGAAAACGAGAATCGGAGAAATTTTTTTTTTTTTTTTTTGTATCCGAGAAGTCTCGTTTCTTGGAAAACGAGAATCGGAGAAATTTTTTTTTTTTTTCTTTTATCCGAGAATTCTCGTTTTCTGGAAAACCAGAATCGGGGAAATTTTTTTTTTTTTTTATTCCGAGAATTCTCGTTTTGTGGAAAACGAGAATCGGAGAAATTTTTTTCTTTTTTTTTTTTTTATCCGAGAATTCTTGTTTTGTGGGAAACGAGAATCGGAGAAATTTTTTTTTTTCTTTTTTATCCGAGAATTCTCGTTTTGTGGAAAACGAGCATCGGAGAAAAAACAAATTTTTTTTTATCGGAGAATTCTTTTGTGGAAAACCAGAATCGGAGAAAAAAATTTTTTTCTTTTGTCTTATCCGAGAATTCTGGTTGTCTGGAAAACCAGAATCGGAGAAATTTTTTTTTTTTTTTTTTTATCCGAGAATTCTCGTTTTGCGGAAAACCTGAATCGGGGAAATTTTTTTCTGCTTTTTTTTTATCCGCGAATTCTCGTTTTGTGGAAAATTCTCAGAAAATTCTCGGAAAATTCTCGGAAAATTCTCAGAAAATTCTCGGAAAATTCTCGGAAAATTCTCGGAAAATTCTCAGAAAATTCTCGGAAAATTCTCGGAAAATTCTCGCAAAATTCTCAGAAAATTCTCAATAAATTCTCGGAAAATTCTCGGAAAATTCTCGGAAAATTCACGGAAAATTCTCGGAAAATTCTCGGAAAATTCTCAGAAAATCGTCGGAAAATTCTCGGAAAATTCTCAGAAAATTCTCGGAAAAATCTCGGAAAATTCTCGGAAAATTCTCGGAAAATTGACGGAAAATTCTCGGAAAATTCTCGGAAAATTCACGGAAAATTCTCGGAAAATTCTCGGAAAATTCTCAGAAAATTCTCGGAAAATTCTCGGAAAATTCTCGGAAAATTCTCGGAAAATTCTCGGAAAATGCTCGGAAAATTCTCGGAAAATTCTCGGAAAATTCTCAGAAAATTCTCGGAAAATTCCCAGAAAATTCTCGGAAAATTCTCCGAAAATTCTCGGAAAATTCTCGGGAAATTCTCGGAAAATTCTCGGAAAATTCTCGGAAAGTTCTCGGAAAATTCTCGGAAAATTCTCGGAAAATTCTCGGAAAATTCTCAGAAAATTCTCAATAAATTCTCGGAAAATTCTCGAAAAATTCTCGGAAAATTCTCGGAAAATTCTCGGAAAATTCTCGGAAAATTCTCGGAAAATTCTCGGAAAAATCTCGGAAAATTCTCGGAAAATTCTCAGAAAATTCTCAATAAATTCTCGGAAAATTCTCGGAAAATTGTCGGAAAATTCTCGGAAAATTCTCGGAAAATTCTCGGAAAATTCTCGGAAAAATCTCGGAAAAATCTCGGAAAATTCTCGGAAAATTCTCAGAAAATTCTCAATGAATTCTCGGAAAATTCTCGGAAAATTCTCGGAAAATTCTCGGAAAATTCTCGGAAAATTCTCGGAAAATTCTCGGAAAATTCTCGGAAAAATCTCGGAAAATTCTCGGAAAATTCTCAGAAAATTCTCAATAAATTCTCGGAAAATTCTCGGAAAATTCTCGGAAAATTCTCGGAAAATTCTCAGAAAATTCTCGGAAAATTCTCGGAAAATTCTCGGAAAATTCTCAGAAAATTCTCGGAAAATTCTCGGAAAATTCTCGCAAAATTCTCAGAAAATTCTCAATAAATTCTCGGAAAATTCTCGGAAAATTCTCGGAAAATTCACGGAAAATTCTCGGAAAATTCTCGGAAAATTCTCAGAAAATCGTCGGAAAATTCTCGGAAAATTCTCAGAAAATTCTCGGAAAAATCTCGGAAAATTCTCGGAAAATTCTCGGAAAATTGACGGAAAATTCTCGGAAAATTCTCGGAAAATTCACGGAAAATTCTCGGAAAATTCTCGGAAAATTCTCAGAAAATTCTCGGAAAATTCTCGGAAAATTCTCGGAAAATTCTCGGAAAATTCTCGGAAAATGCTCGGAAAATTCTCGGAAAATTCTCGGAAAATTCTCAGAAAATTCTCGGAAAATTCCCAGAAAATTCTCGGAAAATTCTCCGAAAATTCTCGGAAAATTCTCGGGAAATTCTCGGAAAATTCTCGGAAAATTCTCGGAAAGTTCTCGGAAAATTCTCGGAAAATTCTCGGAAAATTCTCGGAAAATTCTCAGAAAATTCTCAATAAATTCTCGGAAAATTCTCGAAAAATTCTCGGAAAATTCTCGGAAAATTCTCGGAAAATTCTCGGAAAATTCTCGGAAAATTCTCGGAAAAATCTCGGAAAATTCTCGGAAAATTCTCAGAAAATTCTCAATAAATTCTCGGAAAATTCTCGGAAAATTGTCGGAAAATTCTCGGAAAATTCTCGGAAAATTCTCGGAAAATTCTCGGAAAAATCTCGGAAAAATCTCGGAAAATTCTCGGAAAATTCTCAGAAAATTCTCAATGAATTCTCGGAAAATTCTCGGAAAATTCTCGGAAAATTCTCGGAAAATTCTCGGAAAATTCTCGGAAAATTCTCGGAAAATTCTCGGAAAAATCTCGGAAAATTCTCGGAAAATTCTCAGAAAATTCTCAATAAATTCTCGGAAAATTCTCGGAAAATTCTCGGAAAATTCACGGAAAATTCTCGGAAAATTCTCGGAAAATTCTCAGAAAATTCTCGGAAAATTCTCGGAAAATTCTCGGAAAATTCTCGGAAAATTCTCGGAAAATGCTCGGAAAATTCTCGGAAAATTCTCGGAAAATTCTCAGAAAATTCTCGGAAAATTCCCAGAAAATTCTCGGAAAATTCTCCGAAAATTCTCGGAAAATTCTCGGGAAATTCTCGGAAAATTCTCGGAAAATTCTCGGAAAGTTCTCGGAAAATTCTCGGAAAATTCTCGGAAAATTCTCGGAAAATTCTCAGAAAATTCTCAATAAATTCTCGGAAAATTCTCGAAAAATTCTCGGAAAATTCTCGGAAAATTCTCGGAAAATTCTCGGAAAATTCTCGGAAAATTCTCGGAAAAATCTCGGAAAATTCTCGGAAAATTCTCAGAAAATTCTCAATAAATTCTCGGAAAATTCTCGGAAAATTGTCGGAAAATTCTCGGAAAATTCTCGGAAAATTCTCGGAAAATTCTCGGAAAAATCTCGGAAAAATCTCGGAAAATTCTCGGAAAATTCTCAGAAAATTCTCAATGAATTCTCGGAAAATTCTCGGAAAATTCTCGGAAAATTCTCGGAAAATTCTCGGAAAATTCTCGGAAAATTCTCGGAAAATTCTCGGAAAAATCTCGGAAAATTCTCGGAAAATTCTCAGAAAATTCTCAATAAATTCTCGGAAAATTCTCGGAAAATTCTCGGAAAATTCTCGGAAAATTCTCGGAAAATTCTCGGAAAATTCTCGGAAAAATCTCGGAAAATTCTCGGAAAATTCTCGGAAAATTCTCGGAAAATTCTCGGAAAATTCTCAGAAAATTCTCAATAAATTCTCGGAAAATTCACGGAAAAATCTCGGAAAATTCTCGGAAAATTCTCGGAAAATTCTCCGAAAATTCTCGGAAAATTCTCGGAAAATTCTCGGAAAATTCTCGGAAAATTCTCAGAAAATTCACGGAAAGATCTCGGAAAATTCTCGGAAAATTCTCGGAAAATTGACGGAAAATTCTCGGAAAATTCTCGGAAAATTCTCGGAAAATTCTCGGAAAATTCTCGGAAAATTCTCCGAAAATTCTCGGAAAATTCTCGGAAAATTCTCGGAAAATTCTCGGAAAATTCTCGGAAAATTCTCCGAAAATTCTCGGAAAATTCTCGGAAAATTCTCGGAAAATTCTCGGGAAATTCTCGGAAAATTCTCAGAAAATTCTCAATAAATTCTCGGAAAATTCTCGGAAAATTGTCGGAAAATTCTCGGAAAATTCTCGGAAAATTCTCGGAAAATTCTCGGAAAAATCTCGGAAAAATCTCGGAAAATTCTCGGAAAATTCTCAGAAAATTCTCAATAAATTCTCGGAAAATTCTCGGAAAATTCTCGGAAAATTCTCGGAAAATTCTCGGAAAATTCTCGGAAAATTCTCGGAAAATTCTCGGAAAAATCTCGGAAAATTCTCGGAAAATTCTCAGAAAATTCTCAATAAATTCTCGGAAAATTCTCGGAAAATTCTCGGAAAATTCTCGGAAAATTCTCGGAAAATTCTCGGAAAATTCTCGGAAAATTCTCGGAAAAATCTCGGAAAATTCTCGGAAAATTCTCGGAAAATTCTCGGAAAATTCTCGGAAAATTCTCAGAAAATTCTCAATAAATTCTCGGAAAATTCACGGAAAAATCTCGGAAAATTCTCGGAAAATTCTCGGAAAATTCTCCGAAAATTCTCGGAAAATTCTCGGAAAATTCTCGGGAAATTCTCGGAAAATTCTCAGAAAATTCACGGAAAGATCTCGGAAAATTCTCGGAAAATTCTCGGAAAATTGACGGAAAATTCTCGGAAAATTCTCGGAAAATTCTCGGAAAATTCTCGGAAAATTCTCGGAAAATTCTCCGAAAATTCTCGGAAAATTCTCGGAAAATTCTCGGAAAATTCTCGGAAAATTCTCGGAAAATTCTCCGAAAATTCTCGGAAAATTCTCGGAAAATTCTCGGAAAATTCTCGGAAAAATCTCGGAAAATTCTCGGAAAATTCTCAGAAAATTCTCAATAAATTCTCGGAAAATTCTCGGAAAATTGTCGGAAAATTCTCGGAAAATTCTCGGAAAATTCTCGGAAAATTCTCGGAAAAATCTCGGAAAAATCTCGGAAAATTCTCGGAAAATTCTCAGAAAATTCTCAATAAATTCTCGGAAAATTCTCGGAAAATTCTCGGAAAATTCTCGGAAAATTCTCGGAAAATTCTCGGAAAATTCTCGGAAAATTCTCGGAAAAATCTCGGAAAATTCTCGGAAAATTCTCAGAAAATTCTCAATAAATTCTCGGAAAATTCTCGGAAAATTCTCGGAAAATTCTCGGAAAATTCTCGGAAAATTCTCGGAAAATTCTCGGAAAATTCTCGGAAAAATCTCGGAAAATTCTCGGAAAATTCTCGGAAAATTCTCGGAAAATTCTCGGAAAATTCTCAGAAAATTCTCAATAAATTCTCGGAAAATTCACGGAAAAATCTCGGAAAATTCTCGGAAAATTCTCGGAAAATTCTCCGAAAATTCTCGGAAAATTCTCGGAAAATTCTCGGAAAATTCTCGGAAAATTCTCAGAAAATTCACGGAAAGATCTCGGAAAATTCTCGGAAAATTCTCGGAAAATTGACGGAAAATTCTCGGAAAATTCTCGGAAAATTCTCGGAAAATTCTCGGAAAATTCTCGGAAAATTCTCCGAAAATTCTCGGAAAATTCTCGGAAAATTCTCGGAAAATTCTCGGAAAATTCTCGGAAAATTCTCCGAAAATTCTCGGAAAATTCTCGGAAAATTCTCGGAAAATTCTCGGGAAATTCTCGGAAAATTCTCAGAAAATTCTCAATAAATTCTCGGAAAATTCTCGGAAAATTGTCGGAAAATTCTCGGAAAATTCTCGGAAAATTCTCGGAAAATTCTCGGAAAAATCTCGGAAAAATCTCGGAAAATTCTCGGAAAATTCTCAGAAAATTCTCAATAAATTCTCGGAAAATTCTCGGAAAATTCTCGGAAAATTCTCGGAAAATTCTCGGAAAATTCTCGGAAAATTCTCGGAAAAATCTCGGAAAATTCTCGGAAAATTCTCAGAAAATTCTCAATAAATTCTCGGAAAATTCTCGGAAAATTCTCGGAAAATTCTCGGAAAATTCTCGGAAAATTCTCGGAAAATTCTCGGAAAATTCTCGGAAAAATCTCGGAAAATTCTCGGAAAATTCTCGGAAAATTCTCGGAAAATTCTCGGAAAATTCTCAGAAAATTCTCAATAAATTCTCGGAAAATTCACGGAAAAATCTCGGAAAATTCTCGGAAAATTCTCGGAAAATTCTCCGAAAATTCTCGGAAAATTCTCGGAAAATTCTCGGAAAATTCTCGGAAAATTCTCAGAAAATTCACGGAAAGATCTCGGAAAATTCTCGGAAAATTCTCGGAAAATTGACGGAAAATTCTCGGAAAATTCTCGGAAAATTCTCGGAAAATTCTCGGAAAATTCTCGGAAAATTCTCCGAAAATTCTCGGAAAATTCTCGGAAAATTCTCGGAAAATTCTCGGAAAATTCTCGGAAAATTCTCCGAAAATTCTCGGAAAATTCTCGGAAAATTCTCGGAAAATTCTCGGAAAATTCTCGGGAAATTCTCGGAAAATTCTCGGAAAATTCTCGGAAAATTCTCGGAAAATTCCCAGAAAATTCTCGGAAAATTCTCGGAAAATTCCCGGAAAATTCTCGGAAAATTCTCGGGAAAATCTCGGAAAATTCTCAGAAAATTCTCAATAAATTCTCGGAAAATTCTCGGAAAATTGTCGGAAAATTCTCGGAAAATTCTCGGAAAATTCTCGGAAAATTCTCGGAAAAATCTCGGAAAAATCTCGGAAAATTCTCGGAAAATTCTCAGAAAATTCTCAATAAATTCTCGGAAAATTCTCGGAAAATTCTCGGAAAATTCTCGGAAAATTCTCGGAAAATTCTCGGAAAATTCTCGGAAAAATCTCGGAAAATTCTCGGAAAATTCTCAGAAAATTCTCAATAAATTCTCGGAAAATTCTCGGAAAATTCTCGGAAAATTCTCGGAAAATTCTCGGAAAATTCTCGGAAAATTCTCGGAAAATTCTCGGAAAAATCTCGGAAAATTCTCGGAAAATTCTCGGAAAATTCTCGGAAAATTCTCGGAAAATTCTCAGAAAATTCTCAATAAATTCTCGGAAAATTCACGGAAAAATCTCGGAAAATTCTCGGAAAATTCTCGGAAAATTCTCCGAAAATTCTCGGAAAATTCTCGGAAAATTCTCGGAAAATTCTCGGAAAATTCTCAGAAAATTCACGGAAAGATCTCGGAAAATTCTCGGAAAATTCTCGGAAAATTGACGGAAAATTCTCGGAAAATTCTCGGAAAATTCTCGGAAAATTCTCGGAAAATTCTCGGAAAATTCTCCGAAAATTCTCGGAAAATTCTCGGAAAATTCTCGGAAAATTCTCGGAAAATTCTCGGAAAATTCTCCGAAAATTCTCGGAAAATTCTCGGAAAATTCTCGGAAAATTCTCGGGAAATTCTCGGAAAATTCTCGGAAAATTCTCGGAAAATTCTCGGAAAATTCCCAGAAAATTCTCGGAAAATTCTCGGAAAATTCCCGGAAAATTCTCGGAAAATTCTCGGGAAAATCTCGGAAAATTCTCGGAAAACCTCGGAAAATTCTCGGAAAATTCTCGGAAAATTCTCCGAAAATTCTCGGAAAATTCTCGGAAAATTCTCGGAAAATTCTCGGAAAATTCTCAGAAAATTCACGGAAAGATCTCGGAAAATCTCGGAAAATTCTCGGAAAATTCTCGGAAAATTCTCGGAAAATTCTCGGAAAATTCTCCGAAAATTCTCGGAAAATTCTCGGAAAATTCTCGGAAAATTCTCGGAAAATTCTCAGAAAATTCTCGGAAAATTCTCGGAAAATTCTCGGAAAATGCTCGGAAAATTCTCGGAAAATTCTCGGAAAATTCTCAGAAAATTCTCGGAAAATTCCCAGAAAATTCTCGGAAAATTCTCCGAAAATTCTCGGAAAATTCTCGGGAAATTCTCGGAAAATTCTCGGAAAATTCTCGGAAAGTTCTCGGAAAATTCTCGGAAAATTCTCGGAAAATTCTCGGAAAATTCTCAGAAAATTCTCAATAAATTCTCGGAAAATTCTCGAAAAATTCTCGGAAAATTCTCGGAAAATTCTCGGAAAATTCTCGGAAAATTCTCGGAAAATTCTCGGAAAAATCTCGGAAAATTCTCGGAAAATTCTCAGAAAATTCTCAATAAATTCTCGGAAAATTCTCGGAAAATTGTCGGAAAATTCTCGGAAAATTCTCGGAAAATTCTCGGAAAATTCTCGGAAAAATCTCGGAAAAATCTCGGAAAATTCTCGGAAAATTCTCAGAAAATTCTCAATAAATTCTCGGAAAATTCTCGGAAAATTCTCGGAAAATTCTCGGAAAATTCTCGGAAAATTCTCGGAAAATTCTCGGAAAATTCTCGGAAAAATCTCGGAAAATTCTCGGAAAATTCTCGGAAAATTCTCAATAAATTCTCGGAAAATTCTCGGAAAATTCTCGGAAAATTCTCGGAAAATTCTCGGAAAATTCTCGGAAAATTCTCGGAAAATTCTCGGAAAAATCTCGGAAAATTCTCGGAAAATTCTCGGAAAATTCTCGGAAAATTCTCGGAAAATTCTCAGAAAATTCTCAATAAATTCTCGGAAAATTCACGGAAAAATCTCGGAAAATTCTCGGAAAATTCTCGGAAAATTCTCCGAAAATTCTCGGAAAATTCTCCGAAAATTCTCGGAAAATTCTCGGAAAATTCTCAGAAAATTCACGGAAAGATCTCGGAAAATTCTCGGAAAATTCTCGGAAAATTGACGGAAAATTCTCGGAAAATTCTCGGAAAATTCTCGGAAAATTCTCGGAAAATTCTCGGAAAATTCTCCGAAAATTCTCGGAAAATTCTCGGAAAATTCTCGGAAAATTCTCGGAAAATTCTCGGAAAATTCTCCGAAAATTCTCGGAAAATTCTCGGAAAATTCTCGGAAAATTCTCCGAAAATTCTCGGAAAATTCTCGGGAAATTCTCGGAAAATTCTCGGAAAATTCTCGGAAAGTTCTCGGAAAATTCTCGGAAAATTCTCGGAAAATTCTCGGAAAATTCTCAGAAAATTCTCAATAAATTCTCGGAAAATTCTCGAAAAATTCTCGGAAAATTCTCGGAAAATTCTCGGAAAATTCTCGGAAAATTCTCGGAAAATTCTCGGAAAAATCTCGGAAAATTCTCGGAAAATTCTCAGAAAATTCTCAATAAATTCTCGGAAAATTCTCGGAAAATTGTCGGAAAATTCTCGGAAAATTCTCGGAAAATTCTCGGAAAATTCTCGGAAAAATCTCGGAAAAATCTCGGAAAATTCTCGGAAAATTCTCAGAAAATTCTCAATAAATTCTCGGAAAATTCTCGGAAAATTCTCGGAAAATTCTCGGAAAATTCTCGGAAAATTCTCGGAAAATTCTCGGAAAATTCTCGGAAAATTCTCAGAAAATTCTCAATAAATTCTCGGAAAATTCTCGGAAAATTCTCGGAAAATTCTCCGAAAATTCTCGGAAAATTCTCGGAAAATTCTCGGAAAAATCTCGGAAAAATCTCGGAAAATTCTCGGAAAATTCTCAGAAAATTCTCAATAAATTCTCGGAAAATTCTCGGAAAATTCTCGGAAAATTCTCGGAAAATTCTCGGAAAATTCTCGGAAAATTCTCGGAAAATTCTCGGAAAAATCTCGGAAAATTCTCGGAAAATTCTCAGAAAATTCTCAATAAATTCTCGGAAAATTCTCGGAAAATTCTCGGAAAATTCTCGGAAAATTCTCGGAAAATTCTCGGAAAATTCTCGGAAAATTCTCGGAAAAATCTCGGAAAATTCTCGGAAAATTCTCGGAAAATTCTCGGAAAATTCTCGGAAAATTCTCAGAAAATTCTCAATAAATTCTCGGAAAATTCACGGAAAAATCTCGGAAAATTCTCGGAAAATTCTCGGAAAATTCTCCGAAAATTCTCGGAAAATTCTCGGAAAATTCTCGGAAAATTCTCGGAAAATTCTCAGAAAATTCACGGAAAGATCTCGGAAAATTCTCGGAAAATTCTCGGAAAATTGACGGAAAATTCTCGGAAAATTCTCGGAAAATTCTCGGAAAATTCTCGGAAAATTCTCCGAAAATTCTCGGAAAATTCTCGGAAAATTCTCGGAAAATTCTCGGAAAATTCTCGGAAAATTCTCCGAAAATTCTCGGAAAATTCTCGGAAAATTCTCGGAAAATTCTCGGGAAATTCTCGGAAAATTCTCGGAAAATTCTCGGAAAATTCTCGGAAAATGCTCGGAAAATTCTCGGAAAATTCTCGGAAAATTCTCAGAAAATTCTCGGAAAATTCCCAGAAAATTCTCGGAAAATTCTCCGAAAATTCTCGGAAAATTCTCGGGAAATTCTCGGAAAATTCTCGGAAAATTCTCGGAAAGTTCTCGGAAAATTCTCGGAAAATTCTCGGAAAATTCTCGGAAAATTCTCAGAAAATTCTCAATAAATTCTCGGAAAATTCTCGAAAAATTCTCGGAAAATTCTCGGAAAATTCTCGGAAAATTCTCGGAAAATTCTCGGAAAATTCTCGGAAAAATCTCGGAAAATTCTCGGAAAATTCTCAGAAAATTCTCAATAAATTCTCGGAAAATTCTCGGAAAATTGTCGGAAAATTCTCGGAAAATTCTCGGAAAATTCTCGGAAAATTCTCGGAAAAATCTCGGAAAAATCTCGGAAAATTCTCGGAAAATTCTCAGAAAATTCTCAATAAATTCTCGGAAAATTCTCGGAAAGATCTCGGAAAATTCTCGGAAAATTCTCGGAAAATTCTCGGAAAATTCTCGGAAAATTCTCGGAAAATTCTCGGAAAATTCTCGGAAAAATCTCGGAAAATTCTCGGAAAATTCTCAGAAAATTCTCAATAAATTCTCGGAAAATTCTCGGAAAATTCTCGGAAAATTCTCGGAAAATTCTCGGAAAATTCTCGGAAAATTCTCGGAAAATTCTCGGAAAAATCTCGGAAAATTCTCGGAAAATTCTCGGAAAATTCTCGGAAAATTCTCGGAAAATTCTCAGAAAATTCTCAATAAATTCTCGGAAAATTCACGGAAAAATCTCGGAAAATTCTCGGAAAATTCTCGGAAAATTCTCGGAAAATTCTCGGAAAATTCTCGGAAAATTCTCCGAAAATTCTCGGAAAATTCTCGGAAAATTCTCGGAAAATTCTCGGGAAATTCTCGGAAAATTCTCAGAAAATTCTCAATAAATTCTCGGAAAATTCTCGGAAAATTGTCGGAAAATTCTCGGAAAATTCTCCGAAAATTCTCGGAAAATTCTCGGAAAATTCTCGGAAAATTCTCGGAAAATTCTCGGAAAATTCTCCGAAAATTCTCGGAAAATTCTCGGAAAATTCTCGGAAAATTCTCGGGAAATTCTCGGAAAATTCTCAGAAAATTCTCAATAAATTCTCGGAAAATTCTCGGAAAATTGTCGGAAAATTCTCGGAAAATTCTCGGAAAATTCTCGGAAAATTCTCGGAAAAATCTCGGAAAAATCTCGGAAAATTCTCGGAAAATTCTCAGAAAATTCTCAATAAATTCTCGGAAAATTCTCGGAAAATTCTCGGAAAATTCTCGGAAAATTCTCGGAAAATTCTCGGAAAATTCTCGGAAAATTCTCGGAAAAATCTCGGAAAATTCTCGGAAAATTCTCAGAAAATTCTCAATAAATTCTCGGAAAATTCTCGGAAAATTCTCGGAAAATTCTCGGAAAATTCTCGGAAAATTCTCGGAAAATTCTCGGAAAATTCTCGGAAAAATCTCGGAAAATTCTCGGAAAATTCTCGGAAAATTCTCGGAAAATTCTCGGAAAATTCTCAGAAAATTCTCAATAAATTCTCGGAAAATTCACGGAAAAATCTCGGAAAATTCTCGGAAAATTCTCGGAAAATTCTCCGAAAATTCTCGGAAAATTCTCGGAAAATTCTCGGGAAATTCTCGGAAAATTCTCAGAAAATTCACGGAAAGATCTCGGAAAATTCTCGGAAAATTCTCGGAAAATTGACGGAAAATTCTCGGAAAATTCTCGGAAAATTCTCGGAAAATTCTCGGAAAATTCTCGGAAAATTCTCCGAAAATTCTCGGAAAATTCTCGGAAAATTCTCGGAAAATTCTCGGAAAATTCTCGGAAAATTCTCCGAAAATTCTCGGAAAATTCTCGGAAAATTCTCGGAAAATTCTCGGAAAAATCTCGGAAAATTCTCGGAAAATTCTCAGAAAATTCTCAATAAATTCTCGGAAAATTCTCGGAAAATTGTCGGAAAATTCTCGGAAAATTCTCGGAAAATTCTCGGAAAATTCTCGGAAAAATCTCGGAAAAATCTCGGAAAATTCTCGGAAAATTCTCAGAAAATTCTCAATAAATTCTCGGAAAATTCTCGGAAAATTCTCGGAAAATTCTCGGAAAATTCTCGGAAAATTCTCGGAAAATTCTCGGAAAATTCTCGGAAAAATCTCGGAAAATTCTCGGAAAATTCTCAGAAAATTCTCAATAAATTCTCGGAAAATTCTCGGAAAATTCTCGGAAAATTCTCGGAAAATTCTCGGAAAATTCTCGGAAAATTCTCGGAAAATTCTCGGAAAAATCTCGGAAAATTCTCGGAAAATTCTCGGAAAATTCTCGGAAAATTCTCGGAAAATTCTCAGAAAATTCTCAATAAATTCTCGGAAAATTCACGGAAAAATCTCGGAAAATTCTCGGAAAATTCTCGGAAAATTCTCCGAAAATTCTCGGAAAATTCTCGGAAAATTCTCGGAAAATTCTCGGAAAATTCTCAGAAACTTCACGGAAAGATCTCGGAAAATTCTCGGAAAATTCTCGGAAAATTGACGGAAAATTCTCGGAAAATTCTCGGAAAATTCTCGGAAAATTCTCGGAAAATTCTCGGAAAATTCTCCGAAAATTCTCGGAAAATTCTCGGAAAATTCTCGGAAAATTCTCGGAAAATTCTCGGAAAATTCTCCGAAAATTCTCGGAAAATTCTCGGAAAATTCTCGGAAAATTCTCGGGAAATTCTCGGAAAATTCTCAGAAAATTCTCAATAAATTCTCGGAAAATTCTCGGAAAATTGTCGGAAAATTCTCGGAAAATTCTCGGAAAATTCTCGGAAAATTCTCGGAAAAATCTCGGAAAAATCTCGGAAAATTCTCGGAAAATTCTCAGAAAATTCTCAATAAATTCTCGGAAAATTCTCGGAAAATTCTCGGAAAATTCTCGGAAAATTCTCGGAAAATTCTCGGAAAATTCTCGGAAAAATCTCGGAAAATTCTCGGAAAATTCTCAGAAAATTCTCAATAAATTCTCGGAAAATTCTCGGAAAATTCTCGGAAAATTCTCGGAAAATTCTCGGAAAATTCTCGGAAAATTCTCGGAAAATTCTCGGAAAAATCTCGGAAAATTCTCGGAAAATTCTCGGAAAATTCTCGGAAAATTCTCGGAAAATTCTCAGAAAATTCTCAATAAATTCTCGGAAAATTCACGGAAAAATCTCGGAAAATTCTCGGAAAATTCTCGGAAAATTCTCCGAAAATTCTCGGAAAATTCTCGGAAAATTCTCGGAAAATTCTCGGAAAATTCTCAGAAAATTCACGGAAAGATCTCGGAAAATTCTCGGAAAATTCTCGGAAAATTGACGGAAAATTCTCGGAAAATTCTCGGAAAATTCTCGGAAAATTCTCGGAAAATTCTCGGAAAATTCTCCGAAAATTCTCGGAAAATTCTCGGAAAATTCTCGGAAAATTCTCGGAAAATTCTCGGAAAATTCTCCGAAAATTCTCGGAAAATTCTCGGAAAATTCTCGGAAAATTCTCGGGAAATTCTCGGAAAATTCTCGGAAAATTCTCGGAAAATTCTCGGAAAATTCCCAGAAAATTCTCGGAAAATTCTCGGAAAATTCCCGGAAAATTCTCGGAAAATTCTCGGGAAAATCTCGGAAAATTCTCAGAAAATTCTCAATAAATTCTCGGAAAATTCTCGGAAAATTGTCGGAAAATTCTCGGAAAATTCTCGGAAAATTCTCGGAAAATTCTCGGAAAAATCTCGGAAAAATCTCGGAAAATTCTCGGAAAATTCTCAGAAAATTCTCAATAAATTCTCGGAAAATTCTCGGAAAATTCTCGGAAAATTCTCGGAAAATTCTCGGAAAATTCTCGGAAAATTCTCGGAAAAATCTCGGAAAATTCTCGGAAAATTCTCAGAAAATTCTCAATAAATTCTCGGAAAATTCTCGGAAAATTCTCGGAAAATTCTCGGAAAATTCTCGGAAAATTCTCGGAAAATTCTCGGAAAATTCTCGGAAAAATCTCGGAAAATTCTCGGAAAATTCTCGGAAAATTCTCGGAAAATTCTCGGAAAATTCTCAGAAAATTCTCAATAAATTCTCGGAAAATTCACGGAAAAATCTCGGAAAATTCTCGGAAAATTCTCGGAAAATTCTCCGAAAATTCTCGGAAAATTCTCGGAAAATTCTCGGAAAATTCTCGGAAAATTCTCAGAAAATTCACGGAAAGATCTCGGAAAATTCTCGGAAAATTCTCGGAAAATTGACGGAAAATTCTCGGAAAATTCTCGGAAAATTCTCGGAAAATTCTCGGAAAATTCTCGGAAAATTCTCCGAAAATTCTCGGAAAATTCTCGGAAAATTCTCGGAAAATTCTCGGAAAATTCTCGGAAAATTCTCCGAAAATTCTCGGAAAATTCTCGGAAAATTCTCGGAAAATTCTCGGGAAATTCTCGGAAAATTCTCGGAAAATTCTCGGAAAATTCTCGGAAAATTCCCAGAAAATTCTCGGAAAATTCTCGGAAAATTCCCGGAAAATTCTCGGAAAATTCTCGGGAAAATCTCGGAAAATTCTCGGAAAACCTCGGAAAATTCTCGGAAAATTCTCGGAAAATTCTCCGAAAATTCTCGGAAAATTCTCGGAAAATTCTCGGAAAATTCTCGGAAAATTCTCAGAAAATTCACGGAAAGATCTCGGAAAATCTCGGAAAATTCTCGGAAAATTCTCGGAAAATTCTCGGAAAATTCTCGGAAAATTCTCCGAAAATTCTCGGAAAATTCTCGGAAAATTCTCGGAAAATTCTTCGGAAAATTCTCAGAAAATTCTCGGAAAATTCTCGGAAAATTCTCGGAAAATGCTCGGAAAATTCTCGGAAAATTCTCGGAAAATTCTCAGAAAATTCTCGGAAAATTCCCAGAAAATTCTCGGAAAATTCTCCGAAAATTCTCGGAAAATTCTCGGGAAATTCTCGGAAAATTCTCGGAAAATTCTCGGAAAGTTCTCGGAAAATTCTCGGAAAATTCTCGGAAAATTCTCGGAAAATTCTCAGAAAATTCTCAATAAATTCTCGGAAAATTCTCGAAAAATTCTCGGAAAATTCTCGGAAAATTCTCGGAAAATTCTCGGAAAATTCTCGGAAAATTCTCGGAAAAATCTCGGAAAATTCTCGGAAAATTCTCAGAAAATTCTCAATAAATTCTCGGAAAATTCTCGGAAAATTGTCGGAAAATTCTCGGAAAATTCTCGGAAAATTCTCGGAAAATTCTCGGAAAAATCTCGGAAAAATCTCGGAAAATTCTCGGAAAATTCTCAGAAAATTCTCAATAAATTCTCGGAAAATTCTCGGAAAATTCTCGGAAAATTCTCGGAAAATTCTCGGAAAATTCTCGGAAAATTCTCGGAAAATTCTCGGAAAAATCTCGGAAAATTCTCGGAAAATTCTCAGAAAATTCTCAATAAATTCTCGGAAAATTCTCGGAAAATTCTCGGAAAATTCTCGGAAAATTCTCGGAAAATTCTCGGAAAATTCTCGGAAAATTCTCGGAAAAATCTCGGAAAATTCTCGGAAAATTCTCGGAAAATTCTCGGAAAATTCTCGGAAAATTCTCAGAAAATTCTCAATAAATTCTCGGAAAATTCACGGAAAAATCTCGGAAAATTCTCGGAAAATTCTCGGAAAATTCTCCGAAAATTCTCGGAAAATTCTCCGAAAATTCTCGGAAAATTCTCGGAAAATTCTCAGAAAATTCACGGAAAGATCTCGGAAAATTCTCGGAAAATTCTCGGAAAATTGACGGAAAATTCTCGGAAAATTCTCGGAAAATTCTCGGAAAATTCTCGGAAAATTCTCGGAAAATTCTCCGAAAATTCTCGGAAAATTCTCGGAAAATTCTCGGAAAATTCTCGGAAAATTCTCGGAAAATTCTCCGAAAATTCTCGGAAAATTCTCGGAAAATTCTCGGAAAATTCTCCGAAAATTCTCGGAAAATTCTCGGGAAATTCTCGGAAAATTCTCGGAAAATTCTCGGAAAGTTCTCGGAAAATTCTCGGAAAATTCTCGGAAAATTCTCGGAAAATTCTCAGAAAATTCTCAATAAATTCTCGGAAAATTCTCGAAAAATTCTCGGAAAATTCTCGGAAAATTCTCGGAAAATTCTCGGAAAATTCTCGGAAAATTCTCGGAAAAATCTCGGAAAATTCTCGGAAAATTCTCAGAAAATTCTCAATAAATTCTCGGAAAATTCTCGGAAAATTGTCGGAAAATTCTCGGAAAATTCTCGGAAAATTCTCGGAAAATTCTCGGAAAAATCTCGGAAAAATCTCGGAAAATTCTCGGAAAATTCTCAGAAAATTCTCAATAAATTCTCGGAAAATTCTCGGAAAATTCTCGGAAAATTCTCGGAAAATTCTCGGAAAATTCTCGGAAAATTCTCGGAAAATTCTCGGAAAATTCTCAGAAAATTCTCAATAAATTCTCGGAAAATTCTCGGAAAATTCTCGGAAAATTCTCCGAAAATTCTCGGAAAATTCTCGGAAAATTCTCGGAAAAATCTCGGAAAAATCTCGGAAAATTCTCGGAAAATTCTCAGAAAATTCTCAATAAATTCTCGGAAAATTCTCGGAAAATTCTCGGAAAATTCTCGGAAAATTCTCGGAAAATTCTCGGAAAATTCTCGGAAAATTCTCGGAAAAATCTCGGAAAATTCTCGGAAAATTCTCAGAAAATTCTCAATAAATTCTCGGAAAATTCTCGGAAAATTCTCGGAAAATTCTCGGAAAATTCTCGGAAAATTCTCGGAAAATTCTCGGAAAATTCTCGGAAAAATCTCGGAAAATTCTCGGAAAATTCTCGGAAAATTCTCGGAAAATTCTCGGAAAATTCTCAGAAAATTCTCAATAAATTCTCGGAAAATTCACGGAAAAATCTCGGAAAATTCTCGGAAAATTCTCGGAAAATTCTCCGAAAATTCTCGGAAAATTCTCGGAAAATTCTCGGAAAATTCTCGGAAAATTCTCAGAAAATTCACGGAAAGATCTCGGAAAATTCTCGGAAAATTCTCGGAAAATTGACGGAAAATTCTCGGAAAATTCTCGGAAAATTCTCGGAAAATTCTCGGAAAATTCTCGGAAAATTCTCCGAAAATTCTCGGAAAATTCTCGGAAAATTCTCGGAAAATTCTCGGAAAATTCTCGGAAAATTCTCCGAAAATTCTCGGAAAATTCTCGGAAAATTCTCGGAAAATTCTCGGGAAATTCTCGGAAAATTCTCGGAAAATTCTCGGAAAATTCTCGGAAAATGCTCGGAAAATTCTCGGAAAATTCTCGGAAAATTCTCAGAAAATTCTCGGAAAATTCCCAGAAAATTCTCGGAAAATTCTCCGAAAATTCTCGGAAAATTCTCGGGAAATTCTCGGAAAATTCTCGGAAAATTCTCGGAAAGTTCTCGGAAAATTCTCGGAAAATTCTCGGAAAATTCTCGGAAAATTCTCAGAAAATTCTCAATAAATTCTCGGAAAATTCTCGAAAAATTCTCGGAAAATTCTCGGAAAATTCTCGGAAAATTCTCGGAAAATTCTCGGAAAATTCTCGGAAAAATCTCGGAAAATTCTCGGAAAATTCTCAGAAAATTCTCAATAAATTCTCGGAAAATTCTCGGAAAATTGTCGGAAAATTCTCGGAAAATTCTCGGAAAATTCTCGGAAAATTCTCGGAAAAATCTCGGAAAAATCTCGGAAAATTCTCGGAAAATTCTCAGAAAATTCTCAATAAATTCTCGGAAAATTCTCGGAAAATTCTCGGAAAATTCTCGGAAAATTCTCGGAAAATTCTCGGAAAATTCTCGGAAAATTCTCGGAAAATTCTCGGAAAATTCTCGGAAAAATCTCGGAAAATTCTCGGAAAATTCTCAGAAAATTCTCAATAAATTCTCGGAAAATTCTCGGAAAATTCTCGGAAAATTCTCGGAAAATTCTCGGAAAATTCTCGGAAAATTCTCGGAAAATTCTCGGAAAATTCTCGGAAAAATCTCGGAAAATTCTCGGAAAATTCTCGGAAAATTCTCGGAAAATTCTCGGAAAATTCTCAGAAAATTCTCAATAAATTCTCGGAAAATTCACGGAAAAATCTCGGAAAATTCTCGGAAAATTCTCGGAAAATTCTCCGAAAATTCTCGGAAAATTCTCGGAAAATTCTCGGAAAATTCTCAGCAAATTCACGGAAAGATCTCGGAAAATTCTCGGAAAATTCTCGGAAAATTGACGGAAAATTCTCGGAAAATTCTCGGAAAATTCTCGGAAAATTCTCGGAAAATTCTCGGAAAATTCTCCGAAAATTCTCGGAAAATTCTCGGAAAATTCTCGGAAAATTCTCGGAAAATTCTCGGAAAATTCTCCGAAAATTCTCGGAAAATTCTCGGAAAATTCTCGGAAAATTCTCGGGAAATTCTCGGAAAATTCTCGGAAAATTCTCGGAAAATTCTCGGAAAATTCCCAGAAAATTCTCGGAAAATTCTCGGAAAATTCCCGGAAAATTCTCGGAAAATTCTCGGGAAAATCTCGGAAAATTCTCGGAAAACCTCGGAAAATTCTCGGAAAATTCTCGGAAAATTCTCCGAAAATTCTCGGAAAATTCTCGGAAAATTCTCGGAAAATTCTCGGAAAATTCTCAGAAAATTCACGGAAAGATCTCGGAAAATCTCGGAAAATTCTCGGAAAATTCTCGGAAAATTCTCGGAAAATTCTCGGAAAATTCTCCGAAAATTCTCGGAAAATTCTCGGAAAATTCTCGGAAAATTCTCGGAAAATTCTCAGAAAATTCTCGGAAAATTGACGGAAAATTCTCGGAAAATTCTCGGAAAATGCTCGGAAAATTCTCGGAAAACTCTCGGAAAATTCTCCGAAAATTCTCGGAAAATTCTCGGAAAATTCTCGGAAAATTCTCGGAAAATTCTCGGAAAATTCTCGGAAAATTCTCCGAAAATTCTCGGAAAATTCCCAGAAAATTCTCGGAAAATTCTCGGAAAATTCTCGGAAAATTCTCGGAAAATTCTCGGAAAATTCTCGGAAAATTCTCGGAAAATTGACGGAAAATTCTCGAAAAATTCTCGGAAAATTCTCGGAAAATTCTCGGAAAATTCTCGGAAAATTCTCGGAAAATTCTCGGAAAATTCTCGGAAAATTGTTCCGAAAATTCTCGGAAAATTCTCGGAAAATTCTCGGACAATTCTCGGAAAATTCTCGGGAAATTCTCGGAAAATTCTCGGAAAATTCTCGGAAAATTCTCAGAAAATTCTCGGAAAATTCTCGGAAAATTCTCAGAAAATTCTCGGAAAATTCTCGGAAATTCTCGGAAAATTCTCGGAGAATTTTCGGAAAATTCTCGGAAAATTCTCGGAAAATTCTCGGAAAATTCTCGGAAAATTCCTGGAAAGTTCTCGGAAAATTCTCGGAAAATTCTCGGAAAATTCTCGGAAAATTCTCGGAAAATTCTCGGAAAATTCTCGGAAAATTCTTGGAAAAATCTCGGAAAATTCTCGGAAAATTCTCGGAAAATTCTCAGAAATTTCTCGGAAAATTCTCGGAAATTCTCGGAAAATTCTCGGAAAATTCTCGGAAAATTCTCGGAAAATTCTCGGAAAATTCTCGGAAAATTCTCGGAAAATTCTCAGAAAATCGTCGGAAAATTCTCGGAAAACTCTCGGAAAATTCTCGGAAAAATCTCGGAAAATTCTCGGAAAATTCTCGGAAAATTGACGGAAAATTCTCGGAAAATTCTCGGAAAATTCTCGGAAAATTCTCGGAAAATTCTCGGAAAATTCTCGGAAAATTCTCGGAAAATTCTCGGAAAATTCTCGGAAAATTCTCCGAAAATTCTCGGAAAATTCTCGGAAAATTCTCGGAAAAATCTCGGAAAATTCTCGGAAAATTCTCAGAAAATTCTCAATAAATTCTCGGAAAATTCTCGGAAAATTCTCGGAAAATTCTCGGAAAATTCTCGGAAAAGTCTCGGAAAATTCTCGGAAAATTCTCGGAAAAATCTCGGAAAATTCTCGGAAAATTCTCGGAAAATTCTCGGAAAATTCTCGGAAAATTCTCAGAAAATTCTCAATAAATTCTCGGAAAATTCACGGAAAAATCTCGGAAAATTCTCGGAAAATTCTCGGAAAATTCTCCGAAAATTCTCGGAAAATTCTCGGAAAATTCTCGGAAAATTCTCGGAAAATTCTCAGAAAATTCACGGAAAGATCTCGGAAAATTCTCGGGAAATTCTCGGAAAATTGACGGAAAATTCTCGGAAAATTCTCGGAAAATTCTCGGAAAATTCTCGGAAAATTCTCGGAAAATTCTCCGAAAATTCTCGGAAAATTCTCGGAAAATTCTCGGAAAATTCTCGGAAAATTCTCGGAAAATTCTCCGAAAATTCTCGGAAAATTCTCGGAAAATTCTCGGAAAATTCTCGGGAAATTCTCGGAAAATTCTCGGAAAATTCTCGGAAAATTCTCGGAAAATTCCCAGAAAATTCTCGGAAAATTCTCGGAAAATTCCCGGAAAATTCTCGGAAAATTCTCGGGAAAATCTCGGAAAATTCTCGGAAAACCTCGGAAAATTCTCGGAAAATTCTCGGAAAATTCTCCGAAAATTCTCGGAAAATTCTCGGAAAATTCTCGGAAATTCTCAGAAAATTCACGGAAAGATCTCGGAAAATCTCGGAAAATTCTCGGAAAATTCTCGGAAAATTCTCGGAAAATTCTCGGAAAATTCTCCGAAAATTCTCGGAAAATTCTCGGAAAATTCTCGGAAAATTCTCGGAAAATTCTCAGAAAATTCTCGGAAAATTGACGGAAAATTCTCGGAAAATTCTCGGAAAATGCTCGGAAAATTCTCGGAAAACTCTCGGAAAATTCTCCGAAAATTCTCGGAAAATTCTCGGAAAATTCTCGGAAAATTCTCGGAAAATTCTCGGAAAATTCTCCGAAAATTCTCGGAAAATTCCCAGAAAATTCTCGGAAAATTCTCGGAAAATTCTCGGAAAATTCTCGGAAAATTCTCGGAAAATTCTCGGAAAATTCTCGGAAAATTGACGGAAAATTCTCGGACAATTCTCGGAAAATTCTCGGGAAATTCTCGGAAAATTCTCGGAAAATTCTCGGAAAATTCTCAGAAAATTCTCGGAAAATTCTCGGAAAATTCTCAGAAAATTCTCGGAAAATTCTCGGAAAATTCTCGGAAAATTCTCGGAAAATTCTTGGAAAAATCTCGGAAAATTCTCGGAAAATTCTCGGAAAATTCTCAGAAATTTCTCGGAAAATTCTCGGAAATTCTCGGAAAATTCTCGGAAAATTCTCGGAAAATTCTCGGAAAATTCTCGGAAAATTCTCGGAAAATTCTCGGAAAATTCTCAGAAAATCGTCGGAAAATTCTCGGAAAACTCTCGGAAAATTCTCGGAAAAATCTCGGAAAATTCTCGGAAAATTCTCGGAAAATTGACGGAAAATTCTCGGAAAATTCTCGGAAAATTCTCGGAAAATTCTCGGAAAATTCTCGGAAAATTCTCGGAAAATTCTCGGAAAATTCTCGGAAAATTCTCGGAAAATTCTCCGAAAATTCTCGGAAAATTCTCGGAAAATTCTCGGAAAATTCTCGGGAAATTCTCGGAAAATTCTCGGAAAATTCTCGGAAAATTCTCGGAAAATTCCCAGAAAATTCTCGGAAAATTCTCGGAAAATTCTCGGAAAATTCTCGGAAAATTCTCGGGAAAATCTCGGAAAATTCTCGGAAAACCTCGGAAAATTCTCGGAAAATTCTCGGAAAATTCTCCGAAAATTCTCGGAAAATTCTCGGAAAATTCTCGGAAAATTCTCTGAAAATTCTCAGAAAATTCACGGAAAGATCTCGGAAAATTCTCGGAAAATTCTCGGAAAATTCTCGGAAAATTCTCAGAAAATTCTCAATAAATTCTCGGAAAATTCTCGGAAAATTCTCGGAAAATTCTCGGAAAATTCTCGGAAAATTCTCAGAAAATTCTCAATAAATTCTCGGAAAATTCTCGGAAAATTCTCGGAAAATTCACGGAAAATTCTCGGAAAATTCTCGGAAAATTCTCAGAAAATCGTCGGAAAATTCTGGGAAAATTCAGAACTTTCTGAGAATTTTCCGAGAATTTTCCGAGAAATTTCCGAGAATTTTCTGAGAATTTTCCGTCAATTTTCCGGGATTTTCCGAGAAATTTCCGAGAATTTTCCGAGAATTTTCCGTCAATTTTCCGAGAATTTTCGGAGAATTTTCCGAGAATTTTCCGAGAATTTTCCGAGAATTTTCCGAGAATTTTCCGCGAATTTTCCGAGAATTTTCCGAGAATTTTCCGAGAATTTTTCCGAGAATTTTCCGAGAATTTTCCGAGAATTTTCCGAGAATTTTCCGAGAATTTTCCGAGAATTTTCCGAGAATTTTCCGAGAATTTTCCGAGAATTTTCCGAGAATTTTCCGTCAATTTTCCGAGAATTTTCCGAGAATTTTCCGTCAATTTTCCGTCAATTTTCCGAGAATTTTCCGAGAATTTTCCGAGAATTTTCCGAGAATTTTCCGAGAATTTTCCGGGAATTTTCCGAGAATTTTCCGAGAATTTTCCGAGAATTTTCCGAGAATTTTCCGAGAATTTTCCGAGAATTTTCTGAGAATTTTCCAAGAATTTTCCGAGATTTTTCCGAGAATTTTCCGAGAATTTTCCGAGAATTTTCCAAGAATTTTCCGAGAATTTTCCGAGAATTTTCCCAGAATTTTCCGAGAATTTTCCGAGAATTTTCCGAGAATTTTCCGAAATTTTCCGGGAATTTTCCGAGAAGTTTCCGAGAATTTTCCGAGAATTTTCCGAGAATTTTCCGAGAATTTTCCGAGAATTTTCCGAGAATTTTCCGAGAATTTTCCGAGAATTTTCCCAGAATTTTCCGAGAATTTTCCGGGAATTTTCCGAGAATTTTCCGAGAATTTTCCGAGAATTTTCCGAGAATTTTCCGAGAATTTTCCGAGAATTTTCCGAGAATTTTCTGAGAATTTTCCAAGAATTTTCCGAGATTTTTCCGAGAATTTTCCGAGAATTTTCCGAGAATTTTCCGAGAATTTTCCGAGAATTTTCCGAGAATTTTCCTAGAAATTTCCGAGAATTTTCCGAGAATTTTCCGAGAATTTTCCGAAATTTTCCGGGAATTTTCCGAGAAGTTTCCGAGAATTTTCCGAGAATTTTCCGAGAATTTTCCGAGAATTTTCCGAGAATTTTCTGAGAATTTTCCGAGAATTTTCCGAGAATTTTCCGAGAATTTTCCGAGAATTTTCCGAGAATTTTCCGAGAATTTTCTGAGAATTTTCCGAGAATTTTCCGAGAATTTTCCGAGAATTTTCCGAGAATTTTCCGAGAATTTTCCGAGAATTTTCCGAGGATTTTCCGAGAATTTTCCGAAATTTTCCGGGAATTTTCCGAGAATTTTCCGAGAATTTTCCGAGAATGTTCCGAGAATTCCCCGAGAATTTTCCGAGAATTTTCCGAGAATTTTCCGAGAATTTTCCGAGAATTTTCCCAGAATTTTCCGAGAATTTTCCGGGAATTTTCCGAGAATTTTCCGAGAATTTTCCGAGAATTTTCTGAGAATTTTCCGAGAATTTTCCGAGAATTTTCCGAGAATTTTCTGAGAATTTTCCAAGAATTTTCCGAGATTTTTCCGAGAATTTTCCGAGAATTTTCCGAGAATTTTCCGAGAATTTTCCGAGAATTTTCCGAGAATTTTCCTAGAATTTTCCGAGAATTTTCCGAGAATTTTCCGAGAATTTTCCGAAATTTTCCGGGAATTTTCCGAGAAGTTTCCGAGAATTTTCCGAGAATTTTCCGAGAATTTTCCGAGAATTTTCCGAGAATTTTCCGAGAATTTTCCGAGAATTTCCGAGAATTTTCCCAGATTTTTCCGAGAATTTTCCGAGAATTTTCCGAGAATTTTCTGAGAATTTTCCGAGAATTTTCCGAGAATTTCCGAGAATTTTCGGAGAATTCTCCGAGAATTTTCCGAGAATTTTCCGAGAATTTTCCGAGAATTTTCCGAGAATTTTCCGAGAATTTTCCGAGAATTTTCCGAGAATTTTCCGAGAATTTTCCGAGAATTTTCCGAGAATTTTCCGAGAATTACCCGAGAATTTTCCGAGAATTTTCCGAGAATTTTCCGAGAATTTTCCAAGAATTTTCCGAGAGTTTTCCGTCAATTTTCCGAGAATTTTCCGAGAATTTTCGGAGAATTTTCTGAGAATTTTCCGAGAATTTTCCGAGAATTTTCCGAGAATTTCCGAGAATTTTCCGAGAATTTTCGGTCAATTTTGCGAGAATTTTCTGAGAATTTTCCGAGAATTTTCCGAGAATTTTCCCAAAATTCTCCGAGACGGAGAATTCTCGGAAAATTCCCAGAAAATTCTCGGGAAATTCTCGGAAAATTCTCGGAAAATTCTCGGAAAATTCTCGGAAAATTCTCGGAAAATTCTCGGAAAATTCTCAGAAAATTCACGGAAAGATCTCGGAAAATTCTCGGAAAATTCTCGGAAAATTCTCGGAAAATTCTCGGAAAATTCTCGGAAAATTCTCGGAAAATTCCCAGAAAATTCTCGGAAAATTCTCGGAAAATTCTCGGAAAATTCTCGGAGAATTCTCGGGAAAATCTCGGAAAATTCTCGGAAAATCTCGGAAAATTCTCGGAAAATTCTCGGAAAATTCTCGGAAATTCTCGGAAAATTCTCCGAAAATTCTCGGAAAATTCTCGGAAAATTGACGGAAAATTCTCGGAAAATTCTCGGAAAATTCTCGGAAAATTCTCGGAAAATTCTCGGAAAATTCTCCGAAAATTCTCGGAAAATTCTCGGAAAATTCTCGGAAAATTCTCGGAAAATTCTCGGAAAATTGACGGAAAATTCTCGGAGAATTCTCGGAAAATTCTCGGAAAATTCTCGGAAAATTCTCGGAAAATTCTCGGAAAATTCTCGGAAAATTCTCGGAAAATTCTCGGAAAATTCTCGGAAAATTCTCGGAAAATTCCCAGAAAATTCTCGGAAAATTCTCGGAAAATTCTCGGAAAATTCTCGGAAAATTCTCGGGAAAATCTCGGAAAATTCTCGGGAAAACTCGGAAAATTCTCGGAAAATTCTCGGAAAATTCTCGGAAAATTCTCGGAAAATTCTCGGAAAATTGACGGAAAATTCTCGGACAATTCTCGGAAAATTCTCGGGAAATTCTCGGAAAATTCTCGGAAAATTCTCGGAAAATTCTCAGAAAATTCTCGGAAAATTCTCGGAAAATTCTCAGAAAATTCTCGGAAAATTCTCGGAAAATTCTCGGAAAATTCTCGGAAATTCTCGGAAAATTCTCGGAGAATTTTCGGAAAATTCTCGGAAAATTCTCGGAAAATTCTCGGAAAATTCTCGGAAAATTCCCGGAAAGTTCTCGGAAAATTCTCGGAAAATTCTCGGAAAATTCTCGGAAAATTCTCGGAAAATTCTCGGAAAATTGACGGAAAATTCTCGAAAAATTCTCGGAAAATTCTCGGAAAATTCTCGGAAAATTCTCGGAAAATTCTCGGAAAATTCTCGGAAAATTCTCGGAAAATTGTTCCGAAAATTCTCGGAAAATTCTCGGAAAATTCTCGGACAATTCTCGGAAAATTCTCGGGAAATTCTCGGAAAATTCTCGGAAAATTCTCGGAAAATTCTCAGAAAATTCTCGGAAAATTCTCGGAAAATTCTCAGAAAATTCTCGGAAAATTCTCGGAAATTCTCGGAAAATTCTCGGAGAATTTTCGGAAAATTCTCGGAAAATTCTCGGAAAATTCTCGGAAAATTCTCGGAAAATTCCTGGAAAGTTCTCGGAAAATTCTCGGAAAATTCTCGGAAAATTCTCGGAAAATTCTCGGAAAATTCTCGGAAAATTCTCGGAAAATTCTTGGAAAAATCTCGGAAAATTCTCGGAAAATTCTCGGAAAATTCTCAGAAATTTCTCGGAAAATTCTCGGAAATTCTCGGAAAATTCTCGGAAAATTCTCGGAAAATTCTCGGAAAATTCTCGGAAAATTCTCGGAAAATTCTCGGAAAATTCTCAGAAAATCGTCGGAAAATTCTCGGAAAACTCTCGGAAAATTCTCGGAAAAATCTCGGAAAATTCTCGGAAAATTCTCGGAAAATTGACGGAAAATTCTCGGAAAATTCTCGGAAAATTCTCGGAAAATTCTCGGAAAATTCTCGGAAAATTCTCGGAAAATTCTCGGAAAATTCTCGGAAAATTCTCGGAAAATTCTCCGAAAATTCTCGGAAAATTCTCGGAAAATTCTCGGAAAAATCTCGGAAAATTCTCGGAAAATTCTCAGAAAATTCTCAATAAATTCTCGGAAAATTCTCGGAAAATTCTCGGAAAATTCTCGGAAAATTCTCGGAAAAGTCTCGGAAAATTCTCGGAAAATTCTCGGAAAAATCTCGGAAAATTCTCGGAAAATTCTCGGAAAATTCTCGGAAAATTCTCGGAAAATTCTCAGAAAATTCTCAATAAATTCTCGGAAAATTCACGGAAAAATCTCGGAAAATTCTCGGAAAATTCTCGGAAAATTCTCCGAAAATTCTCGGAAAATTCTCGGAAAATTCTCGGAAAATTCTCGGAAAATTCTCAGAAAATTCACGGAAAGATCTCGGAAAATTCTCGGGAAATTCTCGGAAAATTGACGGAAAATTCTCGGAAAATTCTCGGAAAATTCTCGGAAAATTCTCGGAAAATTCTCGGAAAATTCTCCGAAAATTCTCGGAAAATTCTCGGAAAATTCTCGGAAAATTCTCGGAAAATTCTCGGAAAATTCTCCGAAAATTCTCGGAAAATTCTCGGAAAATTCTCGGAAAATTCTCGGGAAATTCTCGGAAAATTCTCGGAAAATTCTCGGAAAATTCTCGGAAAATTCCCAGAAAATTCTCGGAAAATTCTCGGAAAATTCCCGGAAAATTCTCGGAAAATTCTCGGGAAAATCTCGGAAAATTCTCGGAAAACCTCGGAAAATTCTCGGAAAATTCTCGGAAAATTCTCCGAAAATTCTCGGAAAATTCTCGGAAAATTCTCGGAAAATTCTCGGAAATTCTCAGAAAATTCACGGAAAGATCTCGGAAAATCTCGGAAAATTCTCGGAAAATTCTCGGAAAATTCTCGGAAAATTCTCGGAAAATTCTCCGAAAATTCTCGGAAAATTCTCGGAAAATTCTCGGAAAATTCTCGGAAAATTCTCAGAAAATTCTCGGAAAATTGACGGAAAATTCTCGGAAAATTCTCGGAAAATGCTCGGAAAATTCTCGGAAAACTCTCGGAAAATTCTCCGAAAATTCTCGGAAAATTCTCGGAAAATTCTCGGAAAATTCTCGGAAAATTCTCGGAAAATTCTCCGAAAATTCTCGGAAAATTCCCAGAAAATTCTCCGAAAATTCTCGGAAAATTCTCGGAAAATTCTCGGAAAATTCTCGGAAAATTCTCGGAAAATTCTCGGAAAATTGACGGAAAATTCTCGGACAATTCTCGGAAAATTCTCGGGAAATTCTCGGAAAATTCTCGGAAAATTCTCGGAAAATTCTCAGAAAATTCTCGGAAAATTCTCGGAAAATTCTCAGAAAATTCTCGGAAAATTCTCGGAAAATTCTCGGAAAATTCTCGGAAATTCTCGGAAAATTCTCGGAGAATTTTCGGAAAATTCTCGGAAAATTCTCGGAAAATTCTCGGAAAATTCTCGGAAAATTCCCGGAAAGTTCTCGGAAAATTCTCGGAAAATTCTCGGAAAATTCTCGGAAAATTCTCGGAAAATTCTCGGAAAATTCTCGGAAAATTCTTGGAAAAATCTCGGAAAATTCTCGGAAAATTCTCGGAAAATTCTCAGAAATTTCTCGGAAAATTCTCGGAAATTCTCGGAAAATTCTCGGAAAATTCTCGGAAAATTCTCGGAAAATTCTCGGAAAATTCTCGGAAAATTCTCGGAAAATTCTCAGAAAATCGTCGGAAAATTCTCGGAAAACTCTCGGAAAATTCTCGGAAAAATCTCGGAAAATTCTCGGAAAATTCTCGGAAAATTGACGGAAAATTCTCGGAAAATTCTCGGAAAATTCTCGGAAAATTCTCGGAAAATTCTCGGAAAATTCTCGGAAAATTCTCGGAAAATTCTCGGAAAATTCTCGGAAAATTCTCCGAAAATTCTCGGAAAATTCTCGGAAAATTCTCGGAAAATTCTCGGGAAATTCTCGGAAAATTCTCGGAAAATTCTCGGAAAATTCTCGGAAAATTCCCAGAAAATTCTCGGAAAATTCTCGGAAAATTCTCGGAAAATTCTCGGAAAATTCTCGGGAAAATCTCGGAAAATTCTCGGAAAACCTCGGAAAATTCTCGGAAAATTCTCGGAAAATTCTCCGAAAATTCTCGGAAAATTCTCGGAAAATTCTCGGAAAATTCTCTGAAAATTCTCAGAAAATTCACGGAAAGATCTCGGAAAATTCTCGGAAAATTCTCGGAAAATTCTCGGAAAATTCTCAGAAAATTCTCAATAAATTCTCGGAAAATTCTCGGAAAATTCTCGGAAAATTCTCGGAAAATTCTCGGAAAATTCTCAGAAAATTCTCAATAAATTCTCGGAAAATTCTCGGAAAATTCTCGGAAAATTCACGGAAAATTCTCGGAAAATTCTCGGAAAATTCTCAGAAAATCGTCGGAAAATTCTGGGAAAATTCAGAACTTTCTGAGAATTTTCCGAGAATTTTCCGAGAAATTTCCGAGAATTTTCTGAGAATTTTCCGTCAATTTTCCGGGATTTTCCGAGAAATTTCCGAGAATTTTCCGAGAATTTTCCGTCAATTTTCCGAGAATTTTCGGAGAATTTTCCGAGAATTTTCCGAGAATTTTCCGAGAATTTTCCGAGAATTTTCCGCGAATTTTCCGAGAATTTTCCGAGAATTTTCCGAGAATTTTCCGAGAATTTTCCGAGAATTTTCCGAGAATTTTCCGAGAATTTTCCGAGAATTTTCCGAGAATTTTCCGAGAATTTTCCGAGAATTTTCCGAGAATTTTCCGAGAATTTTCCGTCAATTTTCCGAGAATTTTCCGAGAATTTTCCGTCAATTTTCCGTCAATTTTCCGAGAATTTTCCGAGAATTTTCCGAGAATTTTCCGAGAATTTTCCGAGAATTTTCCGGGAATTTTCCGAGAATTTTCCGAGAATTTTCCGAGAATTTTCCGAGAATTTTCCGAGAATTTTCCGAGAATTTTCTGAGAATTTTCCAAGAATTTTCCGAGATTTTTCCGAGAATTTTCCGAGAATTTTCCGAGAATTTTCCAAGAATTTTCCGAGAATTTTCCGAGAATTTTCCCAGAATTTTCCGAGAATTTTCCGAGAATTTTCCGAGAATTTTCCGAAATTTTCCGGGAATTTTCCGAGAAGTTTCCGAGAATTTTCCGAGAATTTTCCGAGAATTTTCCGAGAATTTTCCGAGAATTTTCCGAGAATTTTCCGAGAATTTTCCGAGAATTTTCCCAGAATTTTCCGAGAATTTTCCGGGAATTTTCCGAGAATTTTCCGAGAATTTTCCGAGAATTTTCCGAGAATTTTCCGAGAATTTTCCGAGAATTTTCCGAGAATTTTCTGAGAATTTTCCAAGAATTTTCCGAGATTTTTCCGAGAATTTTCCGAGAATTTTCCGAGAATTTTCCGAGAATTTTCCGAGAATTTTCCGAGAATTTTCCTAGAAATTTCCGAGAATTTTCCGAGAATTTTCCGAGAATTTTCCGAAATTTTCCGGGAATTTTCCGAGAAGTTTCCGAGAATTTTCCGAGAATTTTCCGAGAATTTTCCGAGAATTTTCCGAGAATTTTCTGAGAATTTTCCGAGAATTTTCCGAGAATTTTCCGAGAATTTTCCGAGAATTTTCCGAGAATTTTCCGAGAATTTTCTGAGAATTTTCCGAGAATTTTCCGAGAATTTTCCGAGAATTTTCGGAGAATTCTCCGAGAATTTTTCGAGAATTTTCCGAGAATTTTCCGAGAATTTTCCGAGAATTTTCCGAGAATTTTCCGAGAATTTTCCGAGAATTTTCCGAGGATTTTCCGAGAATTTTCCGAAATTTTCCGGGAATTTTCCGAGAATTTTCCGAGAATTTTCCGAGAATGTTCCGAGAATTCCCCGAGAATTTTCCGAGAATTTTCCGAGAATTTTCCGAGAATTTTCCGAGAATTTTCCCAGAATTTTCCGAGAATTTTCTGAGAATTTTCCGAGAATTTTCCGAGAATTTTCCGAGAATTTTCTGAGAATTTTCCAAGAATTTTCCGAGATTTTTCCGAGAATTTTCCGAGAATTTTCCGAGAATTTTCCGAGAATTTTCCGAGAATTTTCCGAGAATTTTCCTAGAATTTTCCGAGAATTTTCCGAGAATTTTCCGAGAATTTTCCGAAATTTTCCGGGAATTTTCCGAGAAGTTTCCGAGAATTTTCCGAGAATTTTCCGAGAATTTTCCGAGAATTTTCCGAGAATTTTCCGAAAATTTTCCGAGAATTTTCCGAGAATTTTCCCAGATTTTTCCGAGAATTTTCCGAGAATTTTCCGAGAATTTTCTGAGAATTTTCCGAGAATTTTCCGAGAATTTTCCGAGAATTTTCGGAGAATTCTCCGAGAATTTTCCGAGAATTTTCCGAGAATTTTCCGAGAATTTTCCGAGAATTTTCCGAGAATTTTCCGAGAATTTTCCGAGAATTTTCCGAGAATTTTCCGAGAATTTTCCGAGAATTTTCCGAGAATTACCCGAGAATTTTCCGAGAATTTTCCGAGAATTTTCCGAGAATTTTCCAAGAATTTTCCGAGAGTTTTCCGTCAATTTTCCGAGAATTTTCCGAGAATTTTCGGAGAATTTTCTGAGAATTTTCCGAGAATTTTCCGAGAATTTTCCGAGAATTTCCGAGAATTTTCCGAGAATTTTCGGTCAATTTTGCGAGAATTTTCTGAGAATTTTCCGAGAATTTTCCGAGAATTTTCCCAAAATTCTCCGAGACGGAGAATTCTCGGAAAATTCCCAGAAAATTCTCGGGAAATTCTCGGAAAATTCTCGGAAAATTCTCGGAAAATTCTCGGAAAATTCTCGGAAAATTCTCGGAAAATTCTCAGAAAATTCACGGAAAGATCTCGGAAAATTCTCGGAAAATTCTCGGAAAATTGACGGAAAATTCTCGGAAAATTCTCGGAAAATTCTCGGAAAATTCTCGGAAAATTCTCGGAAAATTCTCGGAAAATTCTCGGAAAATTCTCGGAAAATTCTCGGAAAATTCCCAGAAAATTCTCGGAAAATTCTCGGAAAATTCTCGGAAAATTCTCGGAGAATTCTCGGGAAAATCTCGGAAAATTCTCGGAAAATCTCGGAAAATTCTCGGAAAATTCTCGGAAAATTCTCGGAAATTCTCGGAAAATTCTCCGAAAATTCTCGGAAAATTCTCGGAAAATTGACGGAAAATTCTCGGAAAATTCTCGGAAAATTCTCGGAAAATTCTCGGAAAATTCTCGGAAAATTCTCCGAAAATTCTCGGAAAATTCTCGGAAAATTCTCGGAAAATTCTCGGAAAATTCTCGGAAAATTGACGGAAAATTCTCGGAGAATTCTCGGAAAATTCTCGGAAAATTCTCGGAAAATTCTCGGAAAATTCTCGGAAAATTCTCGGAAAATTCTCGGAAAATTCTCGGAAAATTCTCGGAAAATTCTCGGAAAATTCCCAGAAAATTCTCGGAAAATTCTCGGAAAATTCTCGGAAAATTCTCGGAAAATTCTCGGGAAAATCTCGGAAAATTCTCGGGAAAACTCGGAAAATTCTCGGAAAATTCTCGGAAAATTCTCGGAAAATTCTCGGAAAATTCTCGGAAAATTGACGGAAAATTCTCGGACAATTCTCGGAAAATTCTCGGGAAATTCTCGGAAAATTCTCGGAAAATTCTCGGAAAATTCTCAGAAAATTCTCGGAAAATTCTCGGAAAATTCTCAGAAAATTCTCGGAAAATTCTCGGAAAATTCTCGGAAAATTCTCGGAAATTCTCGGAAAATTCTCGGAGAATTTTCGGAAAATTCTCGGAAAATTCTCGGAAAATTCTCGGAAAATTCTCGGAAAATTCCCGGAAAGTTCTCGGAAAATTCTCGGAAAATTCTCGGAAAATTCTCGGAAAATTCTCGGAAAATTCTCGGAAAATTCTCGGAAAATTCTTGGAAAAATCTCGGAAAAATCTCGGAAAATTCTCGGAAAATTCTCGGAAAATTCTCAGAAATTTCTCGGAAAATTCTCGGAAATTCTCGGAAAATTCTCGGAAAATTCTCGGAAAATTCTCGGAAAATTCTCGGAAAATTCTCGGAAAATTCTCGGAAAATTCTCAGAAAATCGTCGGAAAATTCTCGGAAAACTCTCGGAAAATTCTCGGAAAAATCTCGGAAAATTCTCGGAAAATTCTCGGAAAATTGACGGAAAATTCTCGGAAAATTCTCGGAAAATTCTCGGAAAATTCTCGGAAAATTCTCGGAAAATTCTCCGAAAATTCTCGGAAAATTCTCGGAAAATTCTCGGAAAATTCTCCGAAAATTCTCGGAAAATTCTCGGAAAATTCTCGGAAAATTCTCGGGAAATTCTCGGAAAATTCTCGGAAAATTCTCGGAAAATTCTCGGAAAATTCCCAGAAAATTCTCGGAAAATTCTCGGAAAATTCTCGGAAAATTCTCGGAAAATTCTCGGGAAAATCTCGGAAAATTCTCGGAAAACCTCGGAAAATTCTCGGAAAATTCTCGGAAAATTCTCCGAAAATTCTCGGAAAATTCTCGGAAAATTCTCGGAAAATTCTCTGAAAATTCTCAGAAAATTCACGGAAAGATCTCGGAAAATTCTCGCAAAATTCTCGGAAAATTCTCGGAAAATTCTCAGAAAATTCTCAATAAATTCTCGGAAAATTCTCGGAAAATTCTCGGAAAATTCTCGGAAAATTCTCGGAAAATTCTCAGAAAATTCTCAATAAATTCTCGGAAAATTCTCGGAAAATTCTCGGAAAATTCACGGAAAATTCTCGGAAAATTCTCGGAAAATTCTCAGAAAATCGTCGGAAAATTCTGGGAAAATTCAGAACTTTCTGAGAATTTTCCGAGAATTTTCCGAGAAATTTCCGAGAATTTTCTGAGAATTTTCCGTCAATTTTCCGGGATTTTCCGAGAAATTTCCGAGAATTTTCCGAGAATTTTCCGTCAATTTTCCGAGAATTTTCGGAGAATTTTCCGAGAATTTTCCGAGAATTTTCCGAGAATTTTCCGAGAATTTTCCGCGAATTTTCCGAGAATTTTCCGAGAATTTTCCGAGAATTTTCCGAGAATTTTCCGAGAATTTTCCGAGAATTTTCCGAGAATTTTCCGAGAATTTTCCGAGAATTTTCCGAGAATTTTCCGAGAATTTTCCGAGAATTTTCCGAGAATTTTCCGTCAATTTTCCGAGAATTTTCCGAGAATTTTCCGTCAATTTTCCGTCAATTTTCCGAGAATTTTCCGAGAATTTTCCGAGAATTTTCCGAGAATTTTCCGAGAATTTTCCGGGAATTTTCCGAGAATTTTCCGAGAATTTTCCGAGAATTTTCCGAGAATTTTCCGAGAATTTTCCGAGAATTTTCCGAGAATTTTCCGAGAATTTTCCGAGAATTTTCCGAGAATTTTCCGAGAATTTTCCGGGAATTTTCCGAGAATTTTCCGAGAATTTTCCGAGAATTTTCCGAGAATTTTCTGAGAATTTTCCAAGAATTTTCCGAGATTTTTCCGAGAATTTTCCGAGAATTTTCCGAGAATTTTCCAAGAATTTTCCGAGAATTTTCCGAGAATTTTCCCAGAATTTTCCGAGAATTTTCCGAGAATTTTCCGAGAATTTTCCGAAATTTTCCGGGAATTTTCCGAGAAGTTTCCGAGAATTTTCCGAGAATTTTCCGAGAATTTTCCGAGAATTTTCCGAGAATTTTCCGAGAATTTTCCGAGAATTTTCCGAGAATTTTCCCAGAATTTTCCGAGAATTTTCCGGGAATTTTCCGAGAATTTTCCGAGAATTTTCCGAGAATTTTCCGAGAATTTTCCGAGAATTTTCCGAGAATTTTCCGAGAATTTTCTGAGAATTTTCCAAGAATTTTCCGAGATTTTTCCGAGAATTTTCCGAGAATTTTCCGAGAATTTTCCGAGAATTTTCCGAGAATTTTCCGAGAATTTTCCTAGAATTTTCCGAGAATTTTCCGAGAATTTTCCGAGAATTTTCCGAAATTTTCCGGGAATTTTCCGAGAAGTTTCCGAGAATTTTCCGAGAATTTTCCGAGAATTTTCCGAGAATTTTCCGAGAATTTTCTGAGAATTTTCCGAGAATTTTCCGAGAATTTTCCGAGAATTTTCCGAGAATTTTCCGAGAATTTTCCGAGAATTTTCTGAGAATTTTCCGAGAATTTTCCGAGAATTTTCCGAGAATTTTCGGAGAATTCTCCGAGAATTTTTCGAGAATTTTCCGAGAATTTTCCGAGAATTTTCCGAGAATTTTCCGAGAATTTTCTCAGAATTTTCCGAGAATTTTCCGAGGATTTTCCGAGAATTTTCCGAAATTTTCCGGGAATTTTCCGAGAATTTTCCGAGAATTTTCCGAGAATGTTCCGAGAATTCCCCGAGAATTTTCCGAGAATTTTCCGAGAATTTTCCGAGAATTTTCCGAGAATTTTCCCAGAATTTTCCGAGAATTTTCCGGGAATTTTCCGAGAATTTTCCGAGAATTTTCCGAGAATTTTCTGAGAATTTTCCGAGAATTTTCCGAGAATTTTCCGAGAATTTTCTGAGAATTTTCCAAGAATTTTCCGAGATTTTTCCGAGAATTTTCCGAGAATTTTCCGAGAATTTTCCGAGAATTTTCCGAGAATTTTCCGAGAATTTTCCTAGAATTTTCCGAGAATTTTCCGAGAATTTTCCGAGAATTTTCCGAGAATTTTCCGAGAATTTTCCGAGAATTTTCCGAGAATTTTCCGAAAATTTTCCGAGAATTTTCCGAGAATTTTCCCAGATTTTTCCGAGAATTTTCCGAGAATTTTCCGAGAATTTTCTGAGAATTTTCCGAGAATTTTCCGAGAATTTTCCGAGAATTTTCGGAGAATTCTCCGAGAATTTTCCGAGAATTTTCCGAGAATTTTCCGAGAATTTTCCGAGAATTTTCCGAGAATTTTCCGAGAATTTTCCGAGAATTTTCCGAGAATTTTCCGAGAATTTTCCGAGAATTTTCCGAGAATTACCCGAGAATTTTCCGAGAATTTTCCGAGAATTTTCCGAGAATTTTCCAAGAATTTTCCGAGAGTTTTCCGTCAATTTTCCGAGAATTTTCCGAGAATTTTCGGAGAATTTTCTGAGAATTTTCCGAGAATTTTCCGAGAATTTTCCGAGAATTTCCGAGAATTTTCCGAGAATTTTCGGTCAATTTTGCGAGAATTTTCTGAGAATTTTCCGAGAATTTTCCGAGAATTTTCCCAGAATTTTCCGAGACGGAGAATTCTCGGAAAATTCCCAGAAAATTCTCGGGAAATTCTCGGAAAATTCTCGGAAAATTCTCGGAAAATTCTCGGAAAATTCTCGGAAAATTCTCGGAAAATTCTCAGAAAATTCACGGAAAGATCTCGGAAAATTCTCGGAAAATTCTCGGAAAATTGACGGAAAATTCTCGGAAAATTCTCGGAAAATTCTCGGAAAATTCTCGGAAAATTCTCGGAAAATTCTCGGAAAATTCTCGGAAAATTCTCGGAAAATTCTCGGAAAATTCCCAGAAAATTCTCGGAAAATTCTCGGAAAATTCTCGGAAAATTCTCGGAGAATTCTCGGGAAAATCTCGGAAAATTCTCGGAAAATCTCGGAAAATTCTCGGAAAATTCTCGGAAAATTCTCGGAAATTCTCGGAAAATTCTCCGAAAATTCTCGGAAAATTCTCGGAAAATTGACGGAAAATTCTCGGAAAATTCTCGGAAAATTCTCGGAAAATTCTCGGAAAATTCTCGGAAAATTCTCCGAAAATTCTCGGAAAATTCTCGGAAAATTCTCGGAAAATTCTCGGAAAATTCTCGGAAAATTGACGGAAAATTCTCGGAGAATTCTCGGAAAATTCTCGGAAAATTCTCGGAAAATTCTCGGAAAATTCTCGGAAAATTCTCGGAAAATTCTCGGAAAATTCTCGGAAAATTCTCGGAAAATTCTCGGAAAATTCCCAGAAAATTCTCGGAAAATTCTCGGAAAATTCTCGGAAAATTCTCGGAAAATTCTCGGGAAAATCTCGGAAAATTCTCGGGAAAACTCGGAAAATTCTCGGAAAATTCTCGGAAAATTCTCGGAAAATTCTCGGAAAATTCTCGGAAAATTCTCGGAAAATTGACGGAAAATTCTCGGAAAATTCTCGGAAAATTCCCGGAAAATTCTCGGAAAATTCTCGGAAAATTCTCGGAAAATTCTCGGAAAATTCTCGGAAAATTCTCGGAAAATTCTCGGAAAATTCTTGGAAAAATCTCGGAAAATTCTCGGAAAATTCTCGGAAAATTCTCAGAAATTTCTCGGAAAATTCTCGGAAATTCTCGGAAAATTCTCGGAAAATTCTCGGAAAATTCTTGGAAAATTCTCAATAAATTCTCGGAAAATTCTCGGAAAATTCTCGGAAAATTCTCGGAAAATTCTCGGAAAATTCTCAGAAAATCGTCGGAAAATTCTCGGAAAATTCTCGGACAATTCTCGGAAAAATCTCGGAAAATTCTCGGAAAATTCTCGGAAAATTGACGGAAAATTCTCGGAAAATTCTCGGAAAATTCTCGAAAAATTCTCGGAAGGATCTCAGAAAATTCTCGGAAAATTCTCAGAAAATTCTCGGAAAATTCTCGGAAAATCCTCGGAAAATTCTTGGAAAATTCTCGGAAAATTCTCGGAAAATGCTCGGAAAATTCTCGGAAAATTCTCGGAAAATTCTCAGAAAATTCTCGGAAAATTCCCAGAAAATTCTCGGGAAATTCTCGGAAAATTCTCGGAAAATTCTCGGAAAATTCTCGGAAAATTCTCGGAAAATTCTCGGAAAATTCTCGGAAAATTCTCCGAAAATTCTCGGAAAATTCTCGGAAAATTCTCGGAAAATTCTCGGAAAATTCTCAGAAAATTCTCGGAAAATTCTCGGAAAATTCTCAGAAAATTCTCGGAAAATTCTCGGAAAATTCTCGGAAAATTCTCGGAAAATTCTCGGAAAATTCTCGGAGAATTCTCGGAAAATTCTCGGAAAATTCTCGGAAAATTCTCGGAAAATTCTCGGAAAATTCCCGGAAAATTCTCGGAAAATTCTCGGAAAATTCTCGGAAAATTCTCGGAACATTCTCGGAAAATTCTCGGAAAATTCTCGGAAAATTCTTGGAAAAATCTCGGAAAATTCTCGGAAAATTCTCGGAAAATTCTCAGAAATTTCTCGGAAAATTCTCGGAAATTCTCGGAAAATTCTCGGAAAATTCTCAGAAAATTCCCGGAAAATTCTCAATAAATTCTCGGAAAATTCTCGGAAAATTCTCGGAAAATTCTCGGAAAATTCTCGGAAAATTCTCGGAAAATTCTCAGAAAATCGTCGGAAAATTCTCGGAAAATTCTCGGAAAATTCTCGGAAAAATCTCGGAAAATTCTCGGAAAATTCTCGGAAAATTGAAGGAAAATTCTCGGAAAATTCTCGGAAAATTCTCGGAAAATTCTCGGAAAAATCTCAGAAAATTCTCGGAAAATTCTCGGAAAATTCTCAGAAAATTCTTGGAAAATTCTCGGAAAATTCTCGGAAAATTCTCGGAAAATTCTCGGAAAATTCTCGGAAAATTCTCGGAAAATTCTCGGAAAATTCTCGGAAAATTCTCGGAAAATTCTCGGAAAATTCTCGGAAAATTCTCGGAAAATTCTCGGAAAATTCTCGGAAAATTCTCGGAAAATTCTCGGAAAATTCTCGGAAAATTCTCAGAAAATTCTCGGAAAATTCTCGGAAAATTCTCGGAAAATTCTCGGAAAATTCTCGGAAAATTCTCAGAAAATTCTCAATAAATTCTCGGAAAATTCTCGGAAAATTCTCGGAAAATTCCCGGAAAATCCTCGGAAAATTCTCAGAAAATTCTCAATAAATTCTCGGAAAATTCTCGGAAAATTCTCGGAAAATTCACGGAAAATTCTCGGAAAATTCTCGGAAAATTCTCAGAAAATCGTCGGAAAATTCTCGGAAAATTCAGAATTTTCTGAGAATTTTCCGAGAATTTTCCGAGAAATTTCCGAGAATTTTCTGAGAATTTTCCGTCAATTTCTGAAAATTTTCCGAGAAATTTCCGAGAATTTTCCGAGAATTTTCCGTCAATTATCCGAGAATTTTCGGAGAATTTTCCGAGAATTTTCCGAGAATTTTCCCAGAATTTTCCGAGAATTTTCGGAGAATTTTCCGAGAATTTTGCGAGAATTTTCCGAGAATTTTCCGAGAATTTTCTGAGAATTTTCCAAGAATTTTCCGAGATTTTTCCGAGAATTTTCCGGGAATTTTCAGAGAATTTTCCGAGAATTTTCCGAGAATTTTCCGAGAATTTTCCGTGAATTTTCCGAGAATTTTCCGAGAATTTTCCGAGAATTTTCCGAGAATTTTCCGAGAATTTTCCGAGAATTTTCCGAGAATTTTCCGAGAATTTTCCGAGAATTTTCTGAGAATTTTCCGAGAATTTTCCGAGAATTTTCCGTCAATTTTCCGAGAATTTTCCGAGAATTTTCCGAGAATTTTCCGTCAATTTTCCGAGAATTTTCCGAGAATTTTCCGAGAATTTTCCGAGAATTTTCCGAGAATTTTCCGAGAATTTTCCGAGAATTTTCCGAGAATTTTCTGAGAATTTTCCGAGAATTTTCCGAGAATTTTCCGAGAATTTTCCGAGAATTTTCCGGGAATTTTCCGAGAATTTTCCGAGAATTTTCCGAGAATTTTCCGAGAATTTTCCGAGAATTTTCGGAGAATTTTCCGAGAATTTTCCGAGAATTTTCCGAGAATTTTCCGAGAATTTTCCGCGAATTTTCCGAGAATTTTCCGAGAATTTTCCGAGAATTTTCGGAGAATTTTCCGAGAATTTTCCGAGAATTTTCCGAGAATTTTCCGAGAATTTTCCGCGAATTTTCCGAGAATTTTCCGAGAATTTTCCGAGAATTTTCCGAGAATTTTCCGAGAATTTTCCGTGAATTTTCCGAGAATTTTCCGAGAATTTTCCGAGAATTTTCCGAGAATTTTCCGAGAATTTTCCGAGAATTTTCCGAGAATTTTCCGAGAATTTTCCGAGAATTTTCCGAGAATTTTCCGTCAATTTTCCAAGAATTTTCCGAGAATTTTCCGTCAATTTTCCGTCAATTTTCCGAGAATTTTCCGAGAATTTTCCGAGAATTTTCCGAGAATTTTCCGAGAATTTTCCGGGAATTTTCCGAGAATTTTCCGAGAATTTTCCGAGAATTTTCCGAGAATTTTCCGAGAATTTTCCGAGAATTTTCTGAGAATTTTCCAAGAATTTTCCGAGATTTTTCCGAGAATTTTCCGAGAATTTTCCGAGAATTTTCCGAGAATTTTCCGAGAATTTTCCGAGAATTTTCCCAGAATTTTCCGAGAATTTTCCGAGAATTTTCCGAGAATTTTCCGAAATTTTCCGGGAATTTTCCGAGAAGTTTCCGAGAATTTTCCGAGAATTTTCCGAGAATTTTCCGAGAATTTTCCGAGAATTTTCCGAGAATTTTCCGAGAATTTTCCGAGAATTTTCCCAGAATTTTCCGAGAATTTTCCGGGAATTTTCCGAGAATTTTCCGAGAATTTTCCGAGAATTTTCCGAGAATTTTCCGAGAATTTTCCGAGAATTTTCCGAGAATTTTCTGAGAATTTTCCAAGAATTTTCCGAGAATTTTCCGAGAATTTTCCGAGAATTTTCCGAGAATTTTCCGAGAATTTTCCGAGAATTTTCCGAGAATTTTCCGTCAATTTTCCGAGAATTTTCCGAGAATTTTCCGAGAATTTTCCGAGAATTTTCCGAGAATTTTCTGAGAATTTTCTGAGAATTTTCCGAGAATTTTCCGAGAAATTTCCGAGAATTTTCCGAGAATTTTCCGTCAATTTTCCGAAAATTTTCCGAGAATTTTCCGAGAATTTTCCGAGAATTTTCCGAGAATTTTCTGAGAATTTTCCAAGAATTTTCCGAGATTTTTCCGAGAATTTTCCGAGAATTTTCCGAGAATTTTCCGAGAATTTTCCGAGAATTTTCCGAGAATTTTCCTAGAGTTTTCCGAGAATTTTCCGTCAATTTTCCGAGAATTTTCCGAGAATTTTCCGAGAATTTTCCGAGAATTTTCCGAGAATTTTCCGGGAATTTTCCGAGAATTTTCCGAGAATTTTCCGAGAATTTTCCGAGAATTTTCCGAGAATTTTCCGAGAATTTTCTGAGAATTTTCCAAGAATTTTCCGAGATTTTTCCGAGAATTTTCCGAGAATTTTCCGAGAATTTTCCGAGAATTTTCCGAGAATTTTCCCAGAATTTTCCGAGAATTTTCCGAGAATTTTCCGAGAATTTTCCGAAATTTTCCGGGAATTTTCCGAGAAGTTTCCGAGAATTTTCCGAGAATTTTCCGAGAATTTTCCGAGAATTTTCCGAGAATTTTCCGAGAATTTTCCGAGAATTTTCCGAGAATTTTCCCAGAATTTTCCGAGAATTTTCCGGGAATTTTCCGAGAATTTTCCGAGAATTTTCCGAGAATTTTCCGAGAATTTTCCGAGAATTTTCCGAGAATTTTCCGAGAATTTTCCGAGAATTTTCCGAGAATTTTCCGAGAATTTTCCGAGAATTTTCCGAGAATTTTCCGAGAATTTTCCGAGAATTTTCCGAGAATTTTCCGAGAATTTTCCGAGAATTTTCCGGGAATTTTCCGAGAATTTTCCGAGAATTTTCTGAGAAATTTCCAAGAATTTTCCGAGATTTTTCCGAGAATTTTCCGAGAATTTTCCGAGAATTTTCCGAGAATTTTCCGAGAATTTTCCGAGAATTTTCCCAGAATTTTCCGAGAATTTTCCGAGAATTTTCCGAGAATTTTCCGAAATTTTCCGGGAATTTTCCGAGAAGTTTCCGAGAATTTTCCGAGAATTTTCCGAGAATTTTCCGAGAATTTTCCGAGAATTTTCCGAGAATTTTCCGAGAATTTTCCGAGAATTTTCCGAGAATTTTCCGAGAATTTTCCGAGAATTTTCCGAGAATTTTCCGAGAATTTTCTGAGAATTTTCCAAGAATTTTCCGAGAATTTTCCGAGAATTTTCCGAGAATTTTCCGAGAATTTTCCGAGAATTTTCCGAGAATTTTCCGAGAATTTTCCGTCAATTTTCCGAGAATTTTCCGAGAATTTTCCGAGAATTTTCCGAGAATTTTCTGAGAATTTTCTGAGAATTTTCCGAGAATTTTCCGAGAAATTTCCGAGAATTTTCCGAGAATTTTCCGTCAATTTTCCGAAAATTTTCCGAGAATTTTCCGTCAATTTTCCGAAAATTTTCCGAGAATTTTCCGAGAATTTTCCGAGAATTTTCCGAGAATTTTCCGAGAATTTTCCGAGAATTTTCCGAGAATTTTCTGAGAATTTTCCAAGAATTTTCCGAGAATTTTCCGAGAATTTTCCGAGAATTTTCCGAGAATTTTCCGAGAATTTTCCGAGAATTTTCCGAGAATTTTCCGAGAATTTTCCGTCAATTTTCCGAGAATTTTCCGAGAATTTTCCGAGAATTTTCCGAGAATTTTCTGAGAATTTTCTGAGAATTTTCCGAGAATTTTCCGAGAAATTTCCGAGAATTTTCCGAGAATTTTCCGTCAATTTTCCGAAAATTTTCCGAGAATTTTCCGAGAATTTTCCGAGAATTTTCCGAGAATTTTCCGAGAATTTTCCGAGAATTTTCTGAGAATTTTCCAAGAATTTTCCGAGATTTTTCCGAGAATTTTCCGAGAATTTTCCGAGAATTTTCCGAGAATTTTCCGAGAATTTTCCGAGAATTTTCCTAGAGTTTTCCGAGAATTTTCCGTCAATTTTCCGAGAATTTTCCGAGAATTTTCCGAGAATTTTCCGAGAATTTTCCGAGAATTTTCCGGGAATTTTCCGAGAATTTTCCGAGAATTTTCCGAGAATTTTCCGAGAATTTTCCGAGAATTTTCCGAGAATTTTCTGAGAATTTTCCAAGAATTTTCCGAGATTTTTCCGAGAATTTTCCGAGAATTTTCCGAGAATTTTCCGAGAATTTTCCGAGAATTTTCCCAGAATTTTCCGAGAATTTTCCGAGAATTTTCCGAGAATTTTCCGAAATTTTCCGGGAATTTTCCGAGAAGTTTCCGAGAATTTTCCGAGAATTTTCCGAGAATTTTCCGAGAATTTTCCGAGAATTTTCCGAGAATTTTCCGAGAATTTTCCGAGAATTTTCCCAGAATTTTCCGAGAATTTTCCGGGAATTTTCCGAGAATTTTCCGAGAATTTTCCGAGAATTTTCCGAGAATTTTCCGAGAATTTTCCGAGAATTTTCCGAGAATTTTCTGAGAATTTTCCAAGAATTTTCCGAGAATTTTCCGAGAATTTTCCGAGAATTTTCCGAGAATTTTCCGAGAATTTTCCGAGAATTTTCCGTCAATTTTCCGAGAATTTTCCGAGAATTTTCCGAGAATTTTCCGAGAATTTTCTGAGAATTTTCTGAGAATTTTCCGAGAATTTTCCGAGAAATTTCCGAGAATTTTCCGAGAATTTTCCGTCAATTTTCCGAAAATTTTCCGAGAATTTTCCGAGAATTTTCCGAGAATTTTCCGAGAATTTTCCGAGAATTTTCCGAGAATTTTCCGAGAATTTTCCGAGAATTTTCCCAGAATTTTCCGAGAATTTTCCGAGAATTTTCCGGGAATTTTTCCGAGAATTTTCCGAGAATTTTCCGAGAATTTTCCGAGAATTTTCCGAGAATTTTCCCAGAATTTTCCGAGAATTTTCTGAGAATTTTCCAAGAATTTTCCGAGATTTTTCCGAGAATTTTCCGAGAATTTTCCCAGAATTTTCCGAGAATTTTCCGAGAATTTTCCGAGAATTTTCCGAAATTTTCCGGGAATTTTCCGAGAAGTTTCCGAGAATTTTCCGAGAATTTTCCGAGAATTTTCCGAGAATTTTCCGAGAATTTTCCGAGAATTTTCCGAGAATTTTCCGAGAATTTTCCCAGAATTTTCCGAGAATTTTCCGGGAATTTTCCGAGAATTTTCCGAGAATTTTCCGAGAATTTTCCGAGAATTTTCCGAGAATTTTCCGAGAATTTTCCGAGAATTTTCTGAGAATTTTCCAAGAATTTTCCGAGAATTTTCCGAGAATTTTCCGAGAATTTTCCGAGAATTTTCCGAGAATTTTCCGAGAATTTTCCGAGAATTTTCCGAGAATTTTCCGTCAATTTTCCGAGAATTTTCCGAGAATTTTCCGAGAATTTTCCGAGAATTTTCTGAGAATTTTCTGAGAATTTTCCGAGAATTTTCCGAGAAATTTCCGAGAATTTTCCGAGAATTTTCCGTCAATTTTCCGAAAATTTTCCGCGAATTTTCCGAGAATTTTCCGAGAATTTTCCGAGAATTTTCCGAGAATTTTCCGAGAATTTTCCGAGAATTTTCCGAGAATTTTCCCAGAATTTTCCGAGAATTTTCCGAGAATTTTCCGGGAATTTTCCGAGAATTTTCCGAGAATTTTCCGAGAATTTTCCGAGAATTTTCCGAGAATTTTCCGAGAATTTTCCGAGAATTTTCTGAGAATTTTCCAAGAATTTTCCGAGATTTTTCCGAGAATTTTCCGAGAATTTTCCGAGAATTTTCCGAGAATTTTCGGAGAATTTTCCGAGAATTTTCCTAGAGTTTTCCGAGAATTTTCCGAGAATTTTCTGAGAATTTTCCGAGAATTTTCCGAGAATTTTCCCAGAATTTTCCGAAATTTTCCGGGAATTTTCCGAGAAGTTTCCGAGAATTTTCCGACAATTTTCCGAGAATTTTCCGAGAATTTTCCGAGAATTTTCCGAAAATTTTCCGAGAATTTTCCGAGAATTTTCCAAGAATTTTCCGAGATTTTTCCGAGAATTTTCCGAGAATTTTCCGAGAATTTTCCGAGAATTTTCCGAGAGTTTTCCGTCAATTTTCCGAGAACTTTCCGAGAATTTTCCGAGAATTTTCCGAGAATTTTCCGAGAATTTTCGGAGAATTCTCCGAGAATTTTCCGAGAATTTTCCGAGAATTTTCCGAGAATTTTCCGAGAATTTTCCGAGAATTTTCCGAGAATTTTCCGAGAATTTTCCGAGAATTTTCCGAGAGCTTTCCGTCAAATTTCCGAGAATTTTCCGAGAATTCCCCGAGAATTTTCCGAGAATTTTCTGAGAATTTTCCGAGAGTTTTCCGTCAATTTTCCGAGAATTTTCCGAGAATTTTCCGAGAATTTCTGAGAATTTTCTGAGAATTTTCCGAGAATTTTCCGAGAATTTCCGAGAATTTTCCGAGAATTTTCGGTCAATTTTCCGAGAATTTTCTGAGAATTTTCCGAGAATTTTCCGAGAATTTTCCGAGAATTTTCCGAGACGGAAAATTCTCGGAAAATTCTCGGAAAATTCTCGGAAAATTCTCCGAAAATTCTCGGAAAATTCTCGGAAAATTCTCGGAAAATTCTCGGAAAATTCTCAGAAAATTCACGGAAAGATCTCGGAAAATTCTCGGAAAATTCTCGGAAAATTGACGGAAAATTCTCGGAAAATTCTCGGAAAATTCTCGGAGAATTCTCGGAAAATTCTCCGAAAATTCTCGGAAAATTCTCGGAAAATTCTCGGAAAATTCTCGGAAAATTCTCGGAAAATTCTCGGAAAATTCGCGGAAAATTCTCGGAACATTCCCAGAAAATTCTCGGAAAATTCTCGGAAAATTCTCGGAAAATTCTCGGAAAATTCTCGGGAAAATCTCGGAAAATTCTCGGAAAATCTCGGAAAATTCTCGGAAAATTCTCGGAAAATTCTCGGAAAATTCTCGGAAAATTCTCGGAAAATTCTCCGAAAATTCTCGGAAAATTCTCGGAAAATTCTCGGAAGATTCTCGGAAAATTCTCAGAAAATTCACGGAAAGATCTCGGAAAATTCTCGCAAAATTGACGGAAAATTCTCGGAAAATTCTCGGAAAATTCTCGGAAAATTCTCGGAAAATTCTCGGAAAATTCTCCGAAAATTCTCGGAAAATTCTCGGAAAATTCTCGGAAAATTCTCGGAAAATTCTCGGAAAATTCTCGGAAAATTCTCGGAAAATTCTCGGAAAATTCCCAGAAAATTCTCGGAAAATTCTCGGAAAATTCTCGGAAAATTCTCGGAAAATTCTCGGAAAATTCTCGGAAAATTCTCGGAAAATTCTCGGAAAATTGACGGAAAATTCTCGGAAAATTCTCGGAAAATTCTCGGAAAATTCTCGGAAAATTCTCGGAAAATTCTCGGAAAATTCTCGGAAAATTCTCCGAAAATTCTCGGAAAATTCTCGGAAAATTCTCGGAAAATTCTCGGAAAATTTTCGGGAAATTCTCGGAAAATTCTCGGAAAATTCTCGGAAAATTCTCAGAAAATTCTCGGAAAATTCTCGGAAAATTCTCAGAAAATTCTCGGAAAATCCTCGGAAAATTCTCGGAAAATTCTCAGAAAATTCTCGGAAAATTCTCGGAAAATTCTCGGAAAATTGACGGAAAATTCTCGGAAAATTCTCGGAAAATTCTCGGAAAATTCTCGGAAAATTCTCGGAAAATTCTCAGAAAATTCTCGGAAAATTCCCAGAAAATTCTCGGGAAATTCTCGGAAAATTCTCGGAAAATTCTCGGAAAATTCTCGGAAAATTCTCGGAAAATTCTCGGAAAATTCTCGGAAAATTCTCGGAAAATTCTCGGAAAATTGACGGAAAATTCTCGGAAAATTCTCGGAAAATTCTCAGAAAATTCTCGGAAAATTCTCGGAAAATTCTCGGAAAATTGACGGAAAATTCTCGGAAAATTCTCGGAAAATTCTCGGAAAATTCTCGGAAAATTCTCGGAAAATTCTCAGAAAATTCTCGGAAAATTCCCAGAAAATTCTCGGGAAATTCTCGGAAAATTCTCGGAAAATTCTCGGAAAATTCTCGGAAAATTCTCGGAAAATTCTCGGAAAATTCTCGGAAAATTCTCGGAAAATTCTCGGAAAATTCTCGGAAAATTCTCGGAAAATTCTCCGAAAATTCTCGGAAAATTCTCGGAAAATTCTCGGAAAATTCTCGGAAAATTTTCGGGAAGTTCTCGGAAAATTCTCGGAAAATTCTCGGAAAATTCTCAGAAAATTCTCGGAAAATTCTCGGAAAATTCTCAGAAAATTCTCGGAAAATTCTCGGAAAATTCTCGGAAAATTCTCAGAAAATTCTCGGAAAATTCTCGGAAAATTCTCGGAAAATTGACGGAAAATTCTCGGAAAATTCTCGGAAAATTCTCGGAAAATTCTCGGAAAATTCTCGGAAAATTCTCAGAAAATTCTCGGAAAATTCCCAGAAAATTCTCGGGAAATTCTCGGAAAATTCTCGGAAAATTCTCGGAAAATTCTCGGAAAATTCTCGGAAAATTCTCGGAAAAATCTCGGAAAATTCTCGGAAAATTCTCGGAAAATTCTCAGAAAATTCTCGTGAAATTCTCGGAAAATTCTCGGAAAATTCTCGGAAAATTCTCAGAAAATTCTCGGAAAATTCTCGGAAAATTCTCAGAAAATTCTCGGAAAATCCTCGGAAAATTCTCGGAAAATTCTCAGAAAATTCTCGGAAAATTCTCGGAAAATTCTCGGAAAATTGACGGAAAATTCTCGGAAAATTCTCGGAAAATTCTCGGAAAATTCTCGGAAAATTCTCGGAAAATTCTCAGAAAATTCTCGGAAAATTCCCAGAAAATTCTCGGGAAATTCTCGGAAAATTCTCGGAAAATTCTCGGAAAATTCTCGGAAAATTCTCGGAAAATTCTCGGAAAATTCTCGGAAAATTCTCGGAAAATTCTCGGAAAATTCTCGGAAAATTCTCGGAAAATTCTCCGAAAATTCTCGGAAAATTCTCGGAAAATTCTCGGAAAATTCTCGGAAAATTTTCGGGAAGTTCTCGGAAAATTCTCGGAAAATTCTCGGAAAATTCTCAGAAAATTCTCGGAAAATTCTCGGAAAATTCTCAGAAAATTGTCGGAAAATTCTCGGAAAATTCTCGGAAAATTCTCAGAAAATTCTCGGAAAATTCTCGGAAAATTCTCGGGAAAATCTCGGAAAATTCTCGGAAAATTCTCGGAAAATTCTCGGAAAATCTCGGAAAATTCTCGGAAAATTCTCGGAAAATTCTTGGAAAATTCTCCGAAAATTCTCGGAAAATTCTCGGAAAATTCTCGGAAGATTCTCGGAAAATTCTCAGAAAATTCACGGAAAGATCTCGGAAAATTCTCGCAAAATTGACGGAAAATTCTCGGAAAATTCTCGGAAAATTCTCGGAAAATTCTCGGAAAATTCTCGGAAAATTCTCCGAAAATTCTCGGAAAATTCTCGGAAAATTCTCGGAAAATTCTCGGAAAATTCTCGGAAAATTCTCGGAAAATTCTCGGAAAATTCTCGGAAAATTCCCAGAAAATTCTCGGAAAATTCTCGGAAAATTCTCGGAAAATTCTCGGAAAATTCTCGGAAAATTCTCGGAAAATTCTCGGAAAATTCTCGGAAAATTGACGGAAAATTCTCGGAAAATTCTCGGAAAATTCTCGGAAAATTCTCGGAAAATTCTCGGAAAATTCTCGGAAAATTCTCGGAAAATTCTCGGAAAATTCTCCGAAAATTCTCGGAAAATTCTCGGAAAATTCTCGGAAAATTCTCGGAAAATTTTCGGGAAATTCTCGGAAAATTCTCGGAAAATTCTCGGAAAATTCTCAGAAAAAACTCTCGGAAAATTCTCGGAAAATTCTCAGAAAATTCTCGGAAAATCCTCGGAAAATTCTCGGAAAATTCTCAGAAAATTCTCGGAAAATTCTCGGAAAATTCTCGGAAAATTGACGGAAAATTCTCGGAAAATTCTCGGAAAATTCTCGGAAAATTCTCGGAAAATTCTCGGAAAATTCTCAGAAAATTCTCGGAAAATTCCCAGAAAATTCTCGGGAAATTCTCGGAAAATTCTCGGAAAATTCTCGGAAAATTCTCGGAAAATTCTCGGAAAATTCTCGGAAAATTCTCGGAAAATTCTCGGAAAATTCTCGGAAAATTGACGGAAAATTCTCGGAAAATTCTCGGAAAATTCTCAGAAAATTCTCGGAAAATTCTCGGAAAATTCTCGGAAAATTGACGGAAAATTCTCGGAAAATTCTCGGAAAATTCTCGGAAAATTCTCGGAAAATTCTCGGAAAATTCTCAGAAAATTCTCGGAAAATTCCCAGAAAATTCTCGGGAAATTCTCGGAAAATTCTCGGAAAATTCTCGGAAAATTCTCGGAAAATTCTCGGAAAATTCTCGGAAAATTCTCGGAAAATTCTCGGAAAATTCTCGGAAAATTCTCGGAAAATTCTCCGAAAATTCTCGGAAAATTCTCGGAAAATTCTCGGAAAATTCTCGGAAAATTCTCGGAAAATTCTCGGAAAATTCTCAGAAAATTCTCGGAAAATTCTCGGAAAATTCTCGGAAAATTCTCAGAAAATCCTCGGAAAATTCTCGGAAAATTCTCGGAAAATTGACGGAAAATTCTCGGAAAATTCTCGGAAAATTCTCGGAAAATTCTCGGAAAATTCTCGGAAAATTCTCAGAAAATTCTCGGAAAATTCCCAGAAAATTCTCGGGAAATTCTCGGAAAATTCTCGGAAAATTCTCGGAAAATTCTCGGAAAATTCTCGGAAAATTCTCGGAAAAATCTCGGAAAATTCTCGGAAAATTCTCGGAAAATTCTCAGAAAATTCTCGTGAAATTCTCGGAAAATTCTCGGAAAATTCTCGGAAAATTCTCAGAAAATTCTCGGAAAATTCTCGGAAAATTCTCAGAAAATTCTCGGAAAATCCTCGGAAAATTCTCGGAAAATTCTCAGAAAATTCTCGGAAAATTCTCGGAAAATTCTCGGAAAATTGACGGAAAATTCTTGGAAAATTCTCGGAAAATTCTCGGAAAATTCTCGGAAAATTCTCGGAAAATTCTCAGAAAATTCTCGGAAAATTCCCAGAAAATTCTCGGGAAATTCTCGGAAAATTCTCGGAAAATTCTCGGAAAATTCTCGGAAAATTCTCGGAAAATTCTCGGAAAATTCTCGGAAAATTCTCCGAAAATTCTCGGAAAATTCTCGGAAAATTCTCGGAAAATTCTCGGAAAATTTTCGGGAAGTTCTCGGAAAATTCTCGGAAAATTCTCGGAAAATTCTCAGAAAATTCTCGGAAAATTCTCGGAAAATTCTCAGAAAATTCTCGGAAAATTCTCGGAAAATTCTCGGAAAATTCTCAGAAAATTCTCGGAAAATTCTCGGAAAATTCTCGGAAAATTGACGGAAAATTCTCGGAAAATTCTCGGAAAATTCTCGGAAAATTCTCGGAAAATTCTCGGAAAATTCTCAGAAAATTCTCGGAAAATTCCCAGAAAATTCTCGGGAAATTCTCGGAAAATTCTCGGAAAATTCTCGGAAAATTCTCGGAAAATTCTCGGAAAATTCTCGGAAAAATCTCGGAAAATTCTCGGAAAATTCTCGGAAAATTCTCAGAAAATTCTCGTGAAATTCTCGGAAAATTCTCGGAAAATTCTCGGAAAATTCTCGGAAAATTCTCAGAAAATTCTCAATAAATTCTCGGAAAATTCTCGGAAAATTCTCGGAAAATTCTCGGAAAATTCTCGGAAAATTCTCAGAAAATTCTCAATAAATTCTCGGAAAATTCTCGGAAAATTCTCGGAAAATTCTCAGAAAATTCTCGGAAAATTCTCGGAAAATTCACGGAAAATTCTCGGAAAATTCTCGGAAAATTCTCAGAAAATCGTCGGAAAATTCGCGGAAAATTCAGAATTTTCCGACAATTTTCCGAGAATTTTCCGAGAATTTTCCGAGAATTTTCCGAGAATTTTCCGCGAATTTTCCGAGAATTTTCCGAGAATTTTCCGGGAATTTTCCGAGAATTTTCCGAGAATTTTCCGAGAATTTTCCGAGAATTCTCCGAGAATTTTCCGAGAATTTTCCGAGAATTTTCCGAGAATTTTCTGAGAATTTTCCGTGAATTTTCCGAGAATTTTCCGAGAATTTTCCGAGAATTTTCCGAGAATTTTCCGAGAATTTTCCGAGAATTTTCCGAGACTTTTCCGAGAATTTTCTGAGAATTTTCCGAGAATTTTCCGAGAATTTTCCGAGAATTTCCCGAGAATTTTCCGGGAATTTTCCGAGAATTTTCCCAGAATTTTCCGAGAATTTTCCGAGAAATTTCCGAGAATTTTCCGAGAATTTTCTGAGAATTTTCCAGGAATTTTCCGAGATTTTTCCGAGAATTTTCCGAGAATTTTCCGAGAATTTTCCGAGAATTTTCCGAGAATTTTCCGAGAATTTTCCGAGAATTTTCCGAGAGTTTTCCGTCAATTTTCCGAGAATTTTCCGAGAATTTTCCGAGAATTTTCCGAGAATTTTCCGAGAATTTTCCGAGAATTTTCCGAGAATTTTCCGAGAATTTTTCGAGAATTTTGCGAGAATTTTCCGTCAATTTTCCGAGAATTTTCCGAGAATTTTCCGAGAATTTTCCGAGAATTCTCCGAGAATTTTCCGAGAATTTTCCGAGAATTTTCCGTCAAATTTCCGAGAATTTTCCGAGAATTTTCCGAGAATTTTCCGAGACTTTTCCGAGAATTCCCCGAGAATTTTCCGAGAATTTTCCGAGAATTTTCCGAGAATTTTCCGAGAGTTTTCCGTCAATTTTCCGAGAATTTTCCGAATATTTTCCGAGAATTTTCTGAGAATTTTCTGAGAATTTTCCGAGAATTTTCCGAGAATTTCCGAGAATTTTCCGAGAATTTTCGGTCAATTTTCCGAGAATTTTCCGAGAATTTTCCGAGAATTTTCCGAGAATTTTCCGAGACGGAAAATTCTCGGAAAATTCTCGGAAAGCTCTCGGAAAATTCTCGGAAAATTCTCCGAAAATTCTCGGAAAATTCTCGGAAAATTCTCGGAAAATTCTCGGAAAATTCTCAGAAAATTCACGGAAAGATCTCGGAAAATTCTCGGAAAATTCTCGGAAAATTGACGGAAAATTCTCGGAAAATTCTCGGAAAATTCTCGGAAAATTCTCGGAAAATTCTCGGAAAATTCTCCGAAAATTCTCGGAAAATTCTCGAAAAATTCTCGGAAAATTCTCGGAAAATTCTCGGAAAATTCTCGGAAAATTGTCCGAAAATTCTCGGAACATTCCCAGAAAATTCTCGGAAAATTCTCGGAAAATTCTCGGAAAATTCTCGGAAAATTCTCGGGAAAATCTCGGAAAATTCTCGGAAAATCTCGGAAAATTCTCGGAAAATTCTCGGAAAATTCTCGGAAAATTCTCGGAAAATTCTCGGAAAATTCTCCGAAAATTCTCGGAAAATTCTCGGAAAATTCTCGGAAAATTCTCGGAAAATTCTCAGAAAATTCACGGAAAGATCTCGGAAAATTCTCGGAAAATTCTCGGAAAATTGACGGAAAATTCTCGGAAAATTCTCGGAAAATTCTCGGAAAATTCTCGGAAAATTCTCGGAAAATTCTCGGAAAATTCTCGGAAAATTCTCGGAAAATTCTCGGAAAATTCCCAGAAAATTCTCGGAAAATTCTCGGAAAATTCTCGGAAAATTCTCGGAAAATTCTCGGGAAAATCTCGGAAAATTCTCGGAAAATTCTCGGAAAATTCTCCGAAAATTCTCGGAACATTCCCAGAAAATTCTCGGAAAATTCTCGGAAAATTCTCGGAAAATTCTCGGAAAATTCTCGGGAAAATCTCGGAAAATTCTCGGAAAATCTCGGAAAATTCTCGGAAAATTCTCGGAAAATTCTCGGAAAATTCTCGGAAAATTCTCGGAAAATTCTCCGAAAATTCTCGGAAAATTCTCGGAAAATTCTCGGAAAATTCTCGGAAAATTCTCAGAAAATTCACGGAAAGATCTCGGAAAATTCTCGGAAAATTCTCGGAAAATTGACGGAAAATTCTCGGAAAATTCTCGGAAAATTCTCGGAAAATTCTCGGAAAATTCTCGGAAAATTCTCCGAAAATTCTCGGAAAATTCTCGGAAAATGCTCGGAAAATTCTCGGAAAATTCTCGGAAAATTCTCGGAAAATTCTCCGAAAATTCTCGGAACATTCCCAGAAAATTCTCGGAAAATTCTCCGAAAATTCTCGGAAAATTCTCGGAAAATTCTCGGAAAAATCTCGGAAAATTCTCGGAAAATCTCGGAAAATTCTCGGAAAATTCTCGGAAAATTCTCGGAAAATTCTCGGAAAATTCTCGGAAAATTCTCAGAAAATTCTCGTGAAATTCTCGGAAAATTCTCGGAAAATTCTCGGAAAATTCTCGGAAAATTCTCAGAAAATTCTCAATAAATTCTCGGAAAATTCTCGGAAAATTCTCGGAAAATTCTCGGAAAATTCTCGGAAAATTCTCAGAAAATTCTCAATAAATTCTCGGAAAATTCTCGGAAAATTCTCGGAAAATTCTCAGAAAATTCTCGGAAAATTCTCGGAAAATTCACGGAAAATTCTCGGAAAATTCTCGGAAAATTCTCAGAAAATCGTCGGAAAATTCGCGGAAAATTCAGAATTTTCCGACAATTTTCCGAGAATTTTCCGAGAATTTTCCGAGAATTTTCCGCGAATTTTCCGAGAATTTTCCGAGAATTTTCCGGGAATTTTCCGAGAATTTTCCGAGAATTTTCCGAGAATTTTCCGAGAATTCTCCGAGAATTTTCCGAGAATTTTCCGAGAATTTTCAGAGAATTTTCTCAGAATTTTCCAAGAATTTTCCGAGATTTTTCCGAGAATTTTCCGAGAATTTTCCGAGAATTTTCCGAGAATTTTCCGAGAATTTTCCGAGAATTTTCAGAGAATTTTCTCAGAATTTTCCGAGAATTTTCCGAGAATTTTCCGAGAATTTTCCGAGAATTTTCCGAGAATTTTCCGAGACTTTTCCGAGAATTTTCTGAGAATTTTCCGAGAATTTTCCGAGAATTTTCCGAGAATTTCCCGAGAATTTTCCGGGAATTTTCCGAGAATTTTCCCAGAATTTTCCGAGAATTTTCCGAGAAATTTCCGAGAATTTTCCGAGAATTTTCTGAGAATTTTCCAGGAATTTTCCGAGATTTTTCCGAGAATTTTCCGAGAATTTTCCGAGAATTTTCCGAGAATTTTCCGAGAATTTTCCGAGAATTTTCCGAGAAATTTCCGAGAGTTTTCCGTCAATTTTCCGAGAATTTTCCGAGAATTTTCCGAGAATTTTCCGAGAATTTTCCGAGAATTTTCCGAGAATTTTCCGAGAATTTTCCGAGAATTTTTCGAGAATTTTCCGAGAATTTTCCGTCAATTTTCCGAGAATTTTCCGAGAATTTTCCGAGAATTTTCCGAGAATTTTCCGAGAATTTTCCGAGAATTTTCCGTCAAATTTCCGAGAATTTTCCGAGAATTTTCCGAGAATTTTCCGAGACTTTTCCGAGAATTCCCCGAGAATTTTCCGAGAATTTTCCGAGAATTTTCCGAGAATTTTCCGAGAGTTTTCCGTCAATTTTCCGAGAATTTTCCGAATATTTTCCGAGAATTTTCTGAGAATTTTCTGAGAATTTTCCGAGAATTTTCCGAGAATTTCCGAGAATTTTCCGAGAATTTTCGGTCAATTTTCCGAGAATTTTCCGAGAATTTTCCGAGAATTTTCCGAGAATTTTCCGAGACGGAAAATTCTCGGAAAATTCTCGGAAAGCTCTCGGAAAATTCTCGGAAAATTCTCCGAAAATTCTCGGAAAATTCTCGGAAAATTCTCGGAAAATTCTCGGAAAATTCTCAGAAAATTCACGGAAAGATCTCGGAAAATTCTCGGAAAATTCTCGGAAAATTGACGGAAAATTCTCGGAAAATTCTCGGAAAATTCTCGGAAAATTCTCGGAAAATTCTCGGAAAATTCTCCGAAAATTCTCGGAAAATTCTCGAAAAATTCTCGGAAAATTCTCGGAAAATTCTCGGAAAATTCTCGGAAAATTGTCCGAAAATTCTCGGAACATTCCCAGAAAATTCTCGGAAAATTCTCGGAAAATTCTCGGAAAATTCTCGGAAAATTCTCGGGAAAATCTCGGAAAATTCTCGGAAAATCTCGGAAAATTCTCGGAAAATTCTCGGAAAATTCTCGGAAAATTCTCGGAAAATTCTCGGAAAATTCTCCGAAAATTCTCGGAAAATTCTCGGAAAATTCTCGGAAAATTCTCGGAAAATTCTCAGAAAATTCACGGAAAGATCTCGGAAAATTCTCGGAAAATTCTCGGAAAATTGACGGAAGATTCTCGGAAAATTCTCGGAAAATTCTCGGAAAATTCTCGGAAAATTCTCGGAAAATTCTCGGAAAATTCTCGGAAAATTCTCGGAAAATTCTCGGAAAATTCCCAGAAAATTCTCGGAAAATTCTCGGAAAATTCTCGGAAAATTCTCGGAAAATTCTCGGGAAAATCTCGGAAAATTCTCGGAAAATTCTCGGAAAATTCTCCGAAAATTCTCGGAACATTCCCAGAAAATTCTCGGAAAATTCTCGGAAAATTCTCAGAAAATTCTCGGAAAATTCTCGGAAAATTCTCAGAAAATTCTCGGAAAATCCTCGGAAAATTCTCGGAAAATTCTCAGAAAATTCTCGGAAAATTCTCGGAAAATTCTCGGAAAATTCTCGGAAAATTCTCGGAAAATTCTCGGAAAATTCCCAGAAAATTCTCGGAAAATTCTCGGAAAATTCTCGGAAAATTCTCGGAAAATTCTCGGGAAAATCTCGGAAAATTCTCGGAAAATTCTCGGAAAATTCTCCGAAAATTCTCGGAACATTCCCAGAAAATTCTCGGAAAATTCTCGGAAAATTCTCAGAAAATTCTCGGAAAATTCTCGGAAAATTCTCAGAAAATTCTCGGAAAATCCTCGGAAAATTCTCGGAAAATTCTCAGAAAATTCTCGGAAAATTCTCGGAAAATTCTCGGAAAATTGACGGAAAATTCTCGGAAAATTCTCGGAAAATTCTCGGAAAATTCTCGGAAAATTCTCGGAAAATTCTCAGAAAATTCTCGGAAAATTCCCAGAAAATTCTCGGGAAATTCTCGGAAAATTCTCGGAAAATTCTCGGAAAATTCTCGGAAAATTCTCGGAAAATTCTCGGAAAATTCTCGGAAAATTCTCCGAAAATTCTCGGAAAATTCTCGGAAAATTCTCGGAAAATTCTCGGAAAATTTTCGGGAAGTTCTCGGAAAATTCTCGGAAAATTCTCGGAAAATTCTCAGAAAATTCTCGGAAAATTCTCGGAAAATTCTCAGAAAATTCTCGGAAAATTCTCGGAAAATTCTCGGAAAATTCTCAGAAAATTCTCGGAAAATTCTCGGAAAATTCTCGGAAAATTGACGGAAAATTCTCGGAAAATTCTCGGAAAATTCTCGGAAAATTCTCGGAAAATTCTCAGAAAATTCTCGTGAAATTCTCGGAAAATTCTCGGAAAATTCTCGGAAAATTCTCGGAAAATTCTCAGAAAATTCTCAATAAATTCTCGGAAAATTCTCGGAAAATTCTCGGAAAATTCTCGGAAAATTCTCGGAAAATTCTCAGAAACTTCTCAATAAATTCTCGGAAAATTCTCGGAAAATTCTCGGAAAATTCTCAGAAAATTCTCGGAAAATTCCCAGAAAATTCTCGGGAAATTCTCGGAAAATTCTCGGAAAATTCTCGGAAAATTCTCGGAAAATTCTCGGAAAATTCTCGGAAAAATCTCGGAAAATTCTCGGAAAATTCTCGGAAAATTCTCAGAAAATTCTCGTGAAATTCTCGGAAAATTCTCGGAAAATTCTCGGAAAATTCTCGGAAAATTCTCAGAAAATTCTCAATAAATTCTCGGAAAATTCTCGGAAAATTCTCGGAAAATTCTCGGAAAATTCTCGGAAAATTCTCAGAAACTTCTCAATAAATTCTCGGAAAATTCTCGGAAAATTCTCGGAAAATTCTCAGAAAATTCTCGGAAAATTCTCGGAAAATTCACGGAAAATTCTCGGAAAATTCTCGGAAAATTCTCAGAAAATCGTCGGAAAATTCGCGGAAAATTCAGAATTTTCCGACAATTTTCCGAGAATTTTCCGAGAATTTTCCGAGAATTTTCCGCGAATTTTCCGAGAATTTTCCGAGAATTTTCCGGGAATTTTCCGAGAATTTTCCGAGAATTTTCCGAGAATTTTCCGAGAATTCTCCGAGAATTTTCCGAGAATTTTCCGAGAATTTTCAGAGAATTTTCTCAGAATTTTCCAAGAATTTTCCGAGATTTTTCCGAGAATTTTCCGAGAATTTTCCGAGAATTTTCCGAGAATTTTCCGAGAATTTTCTGAGAATTTTCCGTGAATTTTCCGAGAATTTTCCGAGAATTTTCCGAGAATTTTCCGAGAATTTTCCGAGAATTTTCCGAGAATTTTCCGAGACTTTTCCGAGAATTTTCTGAGAATTTTCCGAGAATTTTCCGAGAATTTTCCGAGAATTTCCCGAGAATTTTCCGGGAATTTTCCGAGAATTTTCCCAGAATTTTCCGAGAATTTTCCGAGAAATTTCCGAGAATTTTCCGAGAATTTTCTGAGAATTTTCCAGGAATTTTCCGAGATTTTTCCGAGAATTTTCCGAGAATTTTCCGAGAATTTTCCGAGAATTTTCCGAGAATTTTCCGAGAATTTTCCGAGAATTTTCCGAGAGTTTTCCGTCAATTTTCCGAGAATTTTCCGGCATATTCCGAGAATTTTCCGAGAATTTTCCGAGAATTTTCCGAGAATTTTCATTTTTCCGAGAATTTTCCGAGAATTTTTCGAGAATTTTGCGAGAATTTTCCGTCAATTTTCCGAGAATTTTCCGAGAATTTTCCGAGAATTTTCCGAGAATTCTCCGAGAATTTTCCGAGAATTTTCCGAGAATTTTCCGTCAAATTTCCGAGAATTTTCCGAGAATTTTCCGAGAATTTTCCGAGACTTTTCCGAGAATTCCCCGAGAATTTTCCGAGAATTTTCCGAGAATTTTCCGAGAATTTTCCGAGAGTTTTCCGTCAATTTTCCGAGAATTTTCCGAATATTTTCCGAGAATTTTCTGAGAATTTTCTGAGAATTTTCCGAGAATTTTCCGAGAATTTCCGAGAATTTTCCGAGAATTTTCGGTCAATTTTCCGAGAATTTTCCGAGAATTTTCCGAGAATTTTCCGAGAATTTTCCGAGACGGAAAATTCTCGGAAAATTCTCGGAAAGCTCTCGGAAAATTCTCGGAAAATTCTCCGAAAATTCTCGGAAAATTCTCGGAAAATTCTCGGAAAATTCTCGGAAAATTCTCAGAAAATTCACGGAAAGATCTCGGAAAATTCTCGGAAAATTCTCGGAAAATTGACGGAAAATTCTCGGAAAATTCTCGGAAAATTCTCGGAAAATTCTCGGAAAATTCTCGGAAAATTCTCCGAAAATTCTCGGAAAATTCTCGAAAAATTCTCGGAAAATTCTCGGAAAATTCTCGGAAAATTCTCGGAAAATTGTCCGAAAATTCTCGGAACATTCCCAGAAAATTCTCGGAAAATTCTCGGAAAATTCTCGGAAAATTCTCGGAAAATTCTCGGGAAAATCTCGGAAAATTCTCGGAAAATCTCGGAAAATTCTCGGAAAATTCTCGGAAAATTCTCGGAAAATTCTCGGAAAATTCTCGGAAAATTCTCCGAAAATTCTCGGAAAATTCTCGGAAAATTCTCGGAAAATTCTCGGAAAATTCTCAGAAAATTCACGGAAAGATCTCGGAAAATTCTCGGAAAATTCTCGGAAAATTGACGGAAAATTCTCGGAAAATTCTCGGAAAATTCTCGGAAAATTCTCGGAAAATTCTCGGAAAATTCTCGGAAAATTCTCGGAAAATTCTCGGAAAATTCTCGGAAAATTCCCAGAAAATTCTCGGAAAATTCTCGGAAAATTCTCGGAAAATTCTCGGAAAATTCTCGGGAAAATCTCGGAAAATTCTCGGAAAATTCTCGGAAAATTCTCCGAAAATTCTCGGAACATTCCCAGAAAATTCTCGGAAAATTCTCGGAAAATTCTCGGAAAATTCTCGGAAAATTCTCGGGAAAATCTCGGAAAATTCTCGGAAAATCTCGGAAAATTCTCGGAAAATTCTCGGAAAATTCTCGGAAAATTCTCGGAAAATTCTCGGAAAATTCTCCGAAAATTCTCGGAAAATTCTCGGAAAATTCTCGGAAAATTCTCGGAAAATTCTCAGAAAATTCACGGAAAGATCTCGGAAATTCTCGGAAAATTCTCGGAAAATTGACGGAAAATTCTCGGAAAATTCTCGGAAAATTCTCGGAAAATTCTCGGAAAATTCTCGGAAAATTCTCCGAAAATTCTCGGAAAATTCTCGGAAAATGCTCGGAAAATTCTCGGAAAATTCTCGGAAAATTCTCGGAAAATTCTCCGAAAATTCTCGGAACATTCCCAGAAAATTCTCGGAAAATTCTCCGAAAATTCTCGGAAAATTCTCGGAAAATTCTCGGGAAAATCTCGGAAAATTCTCGGAAAATCTCGGAAAATTCTCGGAAAATTCTCGGAAAATTCTCGGAAAATTCTCGGAAAATTCTCGGAAAATTCTCAGAAAATTCTCGTGAAATTCTCGGAAAATTCTCGGAAAATTCTCGGAAAATTCTCGGAAAATTCTCAGAAAATTCTCAATAAATTCTCGGAAAATTCTCGGAAAATTCTCGGAAAATTCTCGGAAAATTCTCGGAAAATTCTCAGAAAATTCTCAATAAATTCTCGGAAAATTCTCGGAAAATTCTCGGAAAATTCTCAGAAAATTCTCGGAAAATTCTCGGAAAATTCACGGAAAATTCTCGGAAAATTCTCGGAAAATTCTCAGAAAATCGTCGGAAAATTCGCGGAAAATTCAGAATTTTCCGACAATTTTCCGAGAATTTTCCGAGAATTTTCCGAGAATTTTCCGCGAATTTTCCGAGAATTTTCCGAGAATTTTCCGGGAATTTTCCGAGAATTTTCCGAGAATTTTCCGAGAATTTTCCGAGAATTCTCCGAGAATTTTCCGAGAATTTTCCGAGAATTTTCAGAGAATTTTCTCAGAATTTTCCAAGAATTTTCCGAGATTTTTCCGAGAATTTTCCGAGAATTTTCCGAGAATTTTCCGAGAATTTTCCGAGAATTTTCCGAGAATTTTCAGAGAATTTTCTCAGAATTTTCCGAGAATTTTCCGAGAATTTTCCGAGAATTTTCCGAGAATTTTCCGAGAATTTTCCGAGACTTTTCCGAGAATTTTCTGAGAATTTTCCGAGAATTTTCCGAGAATTTTCCGAGAATTTCCCGAGAATTTTCCGGGAATTTTCCGAGAATTTTCCCAGAATTTTCCGAGAATTTTCCGAGAAATTTCCGAGAATTTTCCGAGAATTTTCTGAGAATTTTCCAGGAATTTTCCGAGATTTTTCCGAGAATTTTCCGAGAATTTTCCGAGAATTTTCCGAGAATTTTCCGAGAATTTTCCGAGAATTTTCCGAGAAATTTCCGAGAGTTTTCCGTCAATTTTCCGAGAATTTTCCGAGAATTTTCCGAGAATTTTCCGAGAATTTTCCGAGAATTTTCCGAGAATTTTCCGAGAATTTTCCGAGAATTTTTCGAGAATTTTCCGAGAATTTTCCGTCAATTTTCCGAGAATTTTCCGAGAATTTTCCGAGAATTTTCCGAGAATTTTCCGAGAATTTTCCGAGAATTTTCCGTCAAATTTCCGAGAATTTTCCGAGAATTTTCCGAGAATTTTCCGAGACTTTTCCGAGAATTCCCCGAGAATTTTCCGAGAATTTTCCGAGAATTTTCCGAGAATTTTCCGAGAGTTTTCCGTCAATTTTCCGAGAATTTTCCGAATATTTTCCGAGAATTTTCTGAGAATTTTCTGAGAATTTTCCGAGAATTTTCCGAGAATTTCCGAGAATTTTCCGAGAATTTTCGGTCCAATTTTCCGAGAATTTTCCGAGAATTTTCCGAGAATTTTCCGAGAATTTTCCGAGACGGAAAATTCTCGGAAAATTCTCGGAAAGCTCTCGGAAAATTCTCGGAAAATTCTCCGAAAATTCTCGGAAAATTCTCGGAAAATTCTCGGAAAATTCTCGGAAAATTCTCAGAAAATTCACGGAAGATCTCGGAAAATTCTCGGAAAATTCTCGGAAAATTGACGGAAAATTCTCGGAAAATTCTCGGAAAATTCTCGGAAAATTCTCGGAAAATTCTCGGAAAATTCTCCGAAAATTCTCGGAAAATTCTCGAAAAATTCTCGGAAAATTCTCGGAAAATTCTCGGAAAATTCTCGGAAAATTGTCCGAAAATTCTCGGAACATTCCCCAGAAAATTCTCGGAAAATTCTCGGAAAATTCTCGGAAAATTCTCGGAAAATTCTCGGGAAAATCTCGGAAAATTCTCGGAAAATCTCGGAAAATTCTCGGAATGGCAAAATTCTCGGAAAATTCTCGGAAAATTCTCGGAAAATTCTCGGAAAATTCTCCGAAAATTCTCGGAAAATTCTCGGAAAATTCTCGGAAAATTCTCGGAAAATTCTCAGAAAATTCACGGAAAGATCTCGGAAAATTCTCGGAAAATTCTCGGAAAATTGACGGAAGATTCTCGGAAAATTCTCGGAAAATTCTCGGAAAATTCTCGGAAAATTCTCGGAAAATTCTCGGAAAATTCTCGGAAAATTCTCGGAAAATTCTCGGAAAATTCCCAGAAAATTCTCGGAAAATTCTCGGAAAATTCTCGGAAAATTCTCGGAAAATTCTCGGGAAAATCTCGGAAAATTCTCGGAAAATTCTCGGAAAATTCTCCGAAGATTCTCGGAACATTCCCAGAAAATTCTCGGAAAATTCTCGGAAAATTCTCGGAAAATTCTCGGAAAATTCTCGGGAAAATCTCGGAAAATTCTCGGAAAATCTCGGAAAATTCTCGGAAAATTCTCGGAAAATTCTCGGAAAATTCTCGGAAAATTCTCGGAAAATTCTCCGAAAATTCTCGGAAAATTCTCGGAAAATTCTCGGAAAATTCTCGGAAAATTCTCAGAAAATTCACGGAAAGATCTCGGAAAATTCTCGGAAAATTCTCGGAAAATTGACGGAAAATTCTCGGAAAATTCTCGGAAAATTCTCGGAAAATTCTCGGAAAATTCTCGGAAAATTCTCCGAAAATTCTCGGAAAATTCTCGGAAAATGCTCGGAAAATTCTCGGAAAATTCTCGGAAAATTCTCGGAAAATTCTCCGAAAATTCTCGGAACATTCCCAGAAAATTCTCGGAAAATTCTCCGAAAATTCTCGGAAAATTCTCGGAAAATTCTCGGGAAAATCTCGGAAAATTCTCGGAAAATCTCGGAAAATTCTCGGAAAATTCTCGGAAAATTCTCGGAAAATTCTCGGAAAATTCTCGGAAAATTCTCCGAAAATTCTCGGAAAATTCTCGGAAAATTCTCGGAAAATTCTCGGAAAATTCTCTGAAAATTCACGGAAAGATCTCGGAAAATTCTCGGAAAATTCTCGGAAAATTGACGGAAAATTCTCGGAAAATTCTCGGAAAATTCTCGGAAAATTCTCGGAAAATTCTCGGAAAATTCTCCGAAAATTCTCGGAAAATTCTCGGAAAATTCTCGGAAAATTCTCGGAAAATTCTCGGAAAATTCTCAGAAAGTTCACGGAAAGATCTCGGAAAATTCTCGGAAAATTCTCGGAAAATTGACGGAAAATTCTCGGAAAATTCTCGGAAAATTCTCGGAAAATTCTCGGAAAATTCTCGGAAAATTCTCCGAAAATTCTCGCAAAATTGACGGAAAATTCTCGGAAAATTCTCGGAAAATTCTCGGAAAATTCTCGGAAAATTCTCGGAAAATTCTCGGAAAATTCTCGGAAAATTCTCGGAAAATTCTTGGAAAAATGTCGGAAAATTCTCGGAAAAATTCTCGGAAAATTCTCAGAAATTTCTCGGAAAATTCTCGGAAATTCTCGGAAAATTCTCGGAAAATTCTCGGAAAATTCTCGGAAAATTCTCAATAAATTCTCGGAAAATTCTCGGAAAATCTCGGAAAATTCTCGGAAAATTCTCGGAAAATTCTCGGAAAATTCTCGGAAAATTCTCGGAAAATTCTCCGAAAATTCTCGGAAAATTCTCGGAAAATTCTCGGAAAATTCTCGGAAAATTCTCAGAAAATTCACGGAAAGATCTCGGAAAATTCTCGGAAAATTCTCGGAAAATTGACGGAAAATTCTCGGAAAATTCTCGGAAAATTCTCGGAAAATTCTCGGAAAATTCTCGGAAAATTCTCGGAAAATTCTCGGAAAATTCTCGGAAAATTCTCGGAAAATTCCCAGAAAATTCTCGGAAAATTCTCGGAAAATTCTCGGAAAATTCTCGGAAAATTCTCGGGAAAATCTCGGAAAATTCTCGGAAAATTCTCGGAAAATGCTCCGAAAATTCTCGGAACATTCCCAGAAAATTCTCGGAAAATTCTCGGAAAATTCTCGGAAAATTCTCGGAAAATTCTCGGGAAAATCTCGGAAAATTCTCGGAAAATCTCGGAAAATTCTCGGAAAATTCTCGGAAAATTCTCCGAAAATTCTCGGAAAATTCTCGGAAAATTCTCGGAAAATTCTCGGAAAATTCTCAGAAAATTCACGGAAAGATCTCGGAAAATTCTCGGAAAATTCTCGGAAAATTGACGGAAGATTCTCGGAAAATTCTCGGAAAATTCTCGGAAAATTCTCGGAAAATTCTCGGAAAATTCTCGGAAAATTCTCGGAAAATTCTCGGAAAATTCTCGGAAAATTCCCAGAAAATTCTCGGAAAATTCTCGGAAAATTCTCGGAAAATTCTCGGAAAATTCTCGGGAAAATCTCGGAAAATTCTCGGAAAATTCTCGGAAAATTCTCCGAAAATTCTCGGAACATTCCCAGAAAATTCTCGGAAAATTCTCGGAAAATTCTCGGAAAATTCTCGGAAAATTCTCGGGAAAATCTCGGAAAATTCTCGGAAAATCTCGGAAAATTCTCGGAAAATTCTCGGAAAATTCTCGGAAAATTCTCGGAAAATTCTCGGAAAATTCTCCGAAAATTCTCGGAAAATTCTCGGAAAATTCTCGGAAAATTCTCGGAAAATTCTCAGAAAATTCACGGAAAGATCTCGGAAAATTCTCGGAAAATTCTCGGAAAATTGACGGAAAATTCTCGGAAAATTCTCGGAAAATTCTCGGAAAATTCTCGGAAAATTCTCGGAAAATTCTCCGAAAATTCTCGGAAAATTCTCGGAAAATGCTCGGAAAATTCTCGGAAAATTCTCGGAAAATTCTCGGAAAATTCTCCGAAAATTCTCGGAACATTCCCAGAAAATTCTCGGAAAATTCTCCGAAAATTCTCGGAAAATTCTCGGAAAATTCTCGGGAAAATCTCGGAAAATTCTCGGAAAATCTCGGAAAATTCTCGGAAAATTCTCGGAAAATTCTCGGAAAATTCTCGGAAAATTCTCGGAAAATTCTCCGAAAATTCTCGGAAAATTCTCGGAAAATTCTCGGAAAATTCTCGGAAAATTCTCTGAAAATTCACGGAAAGATCTCGGAAAATTCTCGGAAAATTCTCGGAAAATTGACGGAAAATTCTCGGAAAATTCTCGGAAAATTCTCGGAAAATTCTCGGAAAATTCTCGGAAAATTCTCCGAAAATTCTCGGCAAATTCTCGGAAAATTCTCGGAAAATTCTCGGAAAATTCTCGGAAAATTCTCAGAAAGTTCACGGGAAAGATCTCGGAAAATTCTCGGAAAATTCTCGGAAAATTGACGGAAAATTCTCGGAAAATTCTCGGAAAATTCTCGGAAAATTCTCGGAAAATTCTCGGAAAATTCTCCGAAAATTCTCGCAAAATTGACGGAAAATTCTCGGAAAATTCTCGGAAAATTCTCGGAAAATTCTCGGAAAATTCTCGGAAAATTCTCGGAAAATTCTCGGAAAATTCTCGGAAAATTCTTGGAAAAATGTCGGAAAATTCTCGGAAAATTCTCGGAAAATTCTCAGAAATTTCTCGGAAAATTCTCGGAAATTCTCGGAAAATTCTCGGAAAATTCT